>JAJIBD010026027.1:5000-131181 GCA_021461705.1 Cryptotis parvus | reverse complement strand
ATCCATGGAGATAGGTTTGTTGAGTTATTCCAAATCTTCTTGTTGCAGACTTGGGAGGCTATAGGAACTCAGGAATTTGTCCATTTCTTCTAGGTTCTCTTGTTTCGTGGCATACAGGATTCATAATAATCTTTGATGATCTTTGGAATTTGTGTTGTTTCTGTTGTGATGTTCCCGTTTTCATTTCTGATTCTATTTATTTGGGTTCTCTCTTTTCCTTTTCTTACAAGGCTTGCAATGGTTTGTCAATCTTGTTTATTTTTTTCAAAGAACCAGCTTTTGGTTTCGTTGATCATCTGGATTGTTTTTTGACATTTCATCTCATTGATTTCTGCTCTAAGTTTTATTATTTCTTTCTTTCTGCTTGGGTTGGGCTCCTTTTGTTGATTACTCTCTAAGATCTTAAGTTGTCAAGTCAGACTCTTTGTGATGGCCTTTTCTTCTTTTCTGATGAATGCCTGAAGAGCTATGAACTTGCCTCTTAACACTGCTTTTGCTGTATCCCACAATGTCTGGTAATTTGTGTCTTCAGTCTCATTTTTTTTCCAGGAATCTTTGGATTTCCTCTTTGATTTCTTTTTATGACTTGCTGGTTGTTCAGCAGTGAGCTGTTAGTTTTCCAGGTGCTTGGTATTGGTCTCCGTTTTTGTGTACAATTAACTTTTTTCAGTGCATCATGCTCTGAAAAAAATAGTTGGCACAATTTCTATCTTCTTGATTTTATGGAGGTATGATTTATGACTCAGCATGTGATCTATTTTGGAGTATGCTCCATGTGCACTGGAGAAGAAAGTGTATTCAGCTTTTTGGGAATGAAATTCCTTGTATATATCTACCAGCTCTCTTTCTTCCATCTCTTCTTTTAGGGCCATTATTTCCTTGGTAAGTTTCAATCTTGTTGATCTATCCAGGGTTTCTAGAGCAGTTTTGAAATCTCCAACTACAATTTTGTTGCTGTCATTGTCTTCTTTGAAGTGTATTATTACTTGTTTTAGGTATTTTTCTGACCCTCTCTTTGGGTGCATATATGTTTAGTAGCATAATTTCTTCCTGATATATGTATCTCTTGACTATTAATAAGTGACCTTCACTATCCCTTCTGACCTTTTTCAGTATGAAGTCTATGTTTTTGGATACCAGTATGGCCACCCCAGCCTTTTTAAGATGTGTTGTTTGAATGAAGGATTGTTTTCCAGCCTTTTAATTTGAGCCTGTCTTTGCTCTGATTGTTCAGGTGTGTTTGTTGAAGGCAGCAGAATGTTGGACTCAATTTTTGATCCATTTTGTCACTCTGTGTCTCTTAACTGGTGTAGTCAGACATTGACATTGGGAAAGATTATTGTCTTGGGATTTTTTGCCATCTTTCTGTATAGGTTGGTTGTTCTTTTGGGTTCTTGAATTTTTGCTGAGGAATTCATTTCATTGAGTTTTTTTACTATATCCCACCACTGCCTTAGGGGCTTGGAGTGTCTCTTCTGAGAAGTCTGCTGAAAGACGAATGGATGATCCTTTGCATATAATTTCCTTCTTTGATCTTGCTGCCTGAAGAATTTTGTCTCTGTCTATGGCATCCATTACTTTGACTAGGATGTGTCTTGGGGTCTTTCTATTGGGGTCTCTTCTTGCTGGTACATGTTGGGCTTCTTGGATCTGGATTCCTTTGTCCTTTAACTTCGGGGAAGTTTTCAGTCAGGATGTTTTTAACTGTTTTAATTTACTTGGGGTTACTTTCCTGTCCCTCTGGGGCTCCCATGATTTTTATGTTGTTCTGCCTGGCTTCATCCCTTTATTCTCTGTTTCATTGCTGATCTATTTTCCGCTCCTTTTTCATCTTATGTAGTTCTCTGAGTGCTTTCTGCAGCTCATCTTCAGTCTCACTGATTCTCTCTTCAGCTGCTGTCATCCTATAATTGAGAGCCACTATTGTGTTTTTCATTTCATCTACTGAGTTTTAAGCGATGATACTTCTACTTGCATGATTCGGTTCTCATTTCTGCTCTCATTTCCTCCCATAATTTATTGACTGCCCTTTCAACTGCTTCGTTTATATTCTCCTCTATTTTGTTGGACATATCCTCCATTTTTTCATTGAGCTCCTTAAACATTCTACAATTTCTTCTCTAAATTCCTTGACAGAGAGATCATGCACATCTGCATTCTTTTTTGAGTCTTCAGGGTTGATTCCTTCATCTGTTCTTCAAACTGGGGATCTGGGTTGTTTCCCCATGGTGTTGCGGTGTTCAGGGATAGATTCCTCTAGCGTACTGTTTCTTTTTTCTTGAGGATATTACCTTCCTTTGGTGTTAAATTTTCTAATTTTTGTATTAATAAGTGGTCGCGTTGGTGGCCACCGCCCGGCCAGCCACACCCCCAGGGAGAATCTAGTTTCATTAAATTTTTGACTTCACTTCAAAGCATAATATTACATGCTTCTTTACAGAATCTTGTCTAAAACTTTTACAGCATCTATTAATGTAATCATTTAACTTTGACCTTTGTTTTGGTTAAACTTTTACATTACATTATTTGGTGCATATATGCTGAAATCTTCTTACACATGAGGAATGAATCTATGTTAGCTGTTATATGTTATCCTTTAAATTTATATCTTAATTTGGTTTAGAAAGATTTGGCTGAAGATATGTTCACCTATGCTAATTTGGGATTCAGATTTATTTTCTAATTTTAGTTATACCTCCACTTTGATATCAGAGTAATATTTGTCTCATTCATTTTTTAGAACATTTTATGTTTTGGGGAAAATATTGAGAAAGAAAATAAAGTAAGACCTCTTTAAATTGGTAGATCTCCTCTCAGTAAGCCCTTGTGGAACTGGGCTTTTTTTAATTAGAAACTTTTGATAAGTGTTTTAATTTCCTTCCTACTAATTAGTAAGTTCAGATTTTTATTTTTCTTTAGAAGATTTTATGATTAAAAGTACACCAATTTTTTTAAGCTTTATAAATTATTGGCATAACATTCTTAAAAGTAATTTCTCAGTATCTTGTGCATTTCCATGGCATTTTATAAATTCTCACCTTAGCTACACCAATCACTATCACTATCACTATCTTCCCGTTACTCATCTATTTGCTAGAGCGGGCACAGGTAATATCTCCATATGTTCTGTCTCATGCTAGTAGAACCTAAAGGCATCTGCTTGCTCCAGGAACATAAAGAGCCTCAAACCATTATTAGGTCATGGGAATGACCTAATATAAATGTTACTGGTATTTGGCATATCAAATACGACATGAGCAGCTTGCCAGGCTTGCCATGCGGGTGGCATACTCTTGTAGTCACCTCTGAATAAAGCATTTATTGATGAACGGTGAGGCTGCTAGCCTCCCATGCCAGGCATGCCAGGCATGGTGGGTTCTAGCCCTGGCCTGCCACCCCAGCAGAGCCTCACAACAAGCCAGATGACCCCGACTCCATGGGGGCTGCCATCTTCCACATCCGGACTTCCCTCTCATCACAACTCCACCCAGCACACCAGAATATCACAGAACGGATCATCCACACCCACCCTGCAGCATTTTTTTCAATCCGGCCCATGTATGCTGAACCAGAGACTCTCAGACATGGAGCAGAGCTGCTCCCTTGCTCTCCCTGTGCCCAGCCACTCATGAGGTGCCCGGGAGGCATGGCGGGTTCTAGCACTGGCCTGGCACCACAGCAGAGCCTCACAACAAGCCACACCAATACCGATTTAGAAATGTTTAGAAATCACCCTTTAAGCATTTTCTTTGCATCTAGTCCATCAATACATTATCTGCACTCTATATTCAAAAACAAATTAGAATACCTACAAGTGTATATTAGAGTGAAGCAAAATTATATATCAACTTTATGATCTATCTGAGACCTTTTCAGTACTAAAACAATAACAGGTTTGAAATGTTATAAATATTAAATGGTTAAATTTTAAAATTATTGAAAAAATAATAGCAATAAAACATTCAAATGGCTTTCTGAGACACAGAGCATTGTACAATGTGGATTGAAAAGGTAATACAAATTCAATGTATACAATCTAAAAGTATGCATGAATTATGTAGTTATATGTTCTAATTTTATTATTTATTTAATACTAATAAGATCCTTAACCCTTTCTACATATTTCAGATAATAAGTAAAAGATCAGATAGCTTCTCTAATTGAGAATACATACTGAGTAGAAATACTGAAGTATTTAACAAATAAATAATTAATATAACATTACTTAATATTTAGTGAGATGACAAAGATATTGTATTGAAATTTAAAGTCATCTTTCAATTAAATGTGGAAAAGAAACCATTCCATAAACCCAGAGAGAATTACTCCAGGCAAAAGACAAAAAATAACTAAAAACATTTATAGCATGATAGAGAAGTAAATATTAGTTTGCTACTTTGTAGAACTAAATTATATATATATATATATATATATATATATATATATATATATATATGTGTGTTGTGTGTGTTGCAGGACTCCTTTAAGGGCCGCTGCATTTGGCTCAAAACATTAGCACACTAAAGGGCCTAGGTGAGGTGCAGGGAGGGACTACCTAAGGACATTTAACACTCCCTGCTTTCCATAACAATGGGAGGAAGGTCTGAGTTGCAGGGGTATAAACTAGCCGGTTTTTCACTCTCGCGCTTCCTTGGGGGCTGTTGCTCGCTGTGGCAGAGGGTCGCCCTGCTTGCAAGTCTGTTTCTCCCTTTCCCAAAGCCTTTACACGTGGTGGGTCGCCATCTTGGCCTACACGTGGCTGGGGTTCTAGCCTGGAATCCTAAGCATCGGGTTTTTCCTTTTGCTGATTTGTATGCCTGAACCTGTGATAAGTAAAGCCTTTTAAAACTGCATCGGATTCCTGAATGTTCATCCGTTCCTCGCCCGGCTCGGAGGGTAGAAGGGAACTCGCTTCCCGGCACTGTCGGGGACCCGGCGGAGCGCCCTGACATTTGGCGTCCCTGGGTGGGCACGACCCATCAACCTTTCGGTGTTTTGTTTACAGGTAAAAAAATAATAAAAAATTAAAAATTAAAAAGGAGAAAAAAGGGTAAACTCAAGTATAGTGCTCAATATCAAAATCTGCTAACAACTAATAAAATTTTTTAATGCTTTTGTTCAAAGATTTACAGAAAAAGAACTTGGCTGCTGCAGATTCTTTCTATGTTGCTCGAGGCTTTGGACTCTGATCACAGTGCTCATTACAAAAATGTTTGCTAAATCAATGAAAAAATTGTTTTTCTAATGATTCTGTTCACAGGATAAGATATTGGAATGCAGTAAACTTGTGCTACACTGCTCAATACTCCGAGACTCCTAAAACAGTGCTCGCAAAAAATTTAATGATTTGCAAAACTAATTTTTCCCAATGCTCTATTCACAGGAAAAGACACTTTCTCACCATCATTTGCCGGCTTTATATTCATGAAGCGCTTGACTCGTTACCATTTATCACCCTAAATGGGTCACATACACAGCTGTAAGATATTGATCGAACAAATGTATGTGTGCGTGTGTGTGCATGTGGTGGCCACCATTATGTTTGTGATTAATGTTGTGTCTATGTTATGTCTCAACTACTACCTTCTCAATTTCTGACCACTACAAACCTCTATTACATTCATCAGCTCCACTGCTGATCCACTAGATTTATCAATTTTAAAATCATCAATTCTCATACTTATTTCCCTGCTCCACCCATGTTGGAGCTTCTTTATGTTCTTCTCTCCATCCCAAACTTGGATCCCTACAAAGCCTTAAAATCTCTACTTGTGATTAACCTCGAAAAGTGTTTTTGTCTCGCCTAAGCTACAGGTACAGTTACCGGTGCCAGTGTCCACTTGCTAAAGAAGCCCTGCAAGGCGCCCACACCGATGTTCTGGACATCTGTTCCAGCGCTCAAGACTCCTGTTCCAGAGTTCAAGATATCACACTGATGTTCCGGACACCTGTTCCAGCACTCAAGACTCCTGTTCCAGAATTCGAGATACTTGTTCCAGTGTTCCTGAGACCCGATCCAGTGTTCCTGACAGTTCAACGAGTTCAGATCGCTGTTCTCCAGAGACTCATACACATATGATCACCGCTATTTCTGTTCCAGAAGTAGCCCCACAGACTTTGTTCCAGACACCCGACTTTACATAAAATATAGCAAATTGACTCTCACAAATTATGGACAGTGCAAACTATAGTCCGTTATAATCAGACAGCTAGAGACACTTTGTCTTGAACTTTGCTTTGGGTCCAAAAACAAGTTAGGATCCTAAAGTAACATGTATTATCATTTTGTAATTCGAATTGTTTTTTCTTATCTTAATTTTCTGTACATTACTAAATATTTCTTACCTTTTCAATTTTTATTAGTAAACTAATCAAGGGGAGTTGTTGCAGGACTCCTTTAAGGGCCGCTGCATTTGGCTCAAAACATTAGCACACTAAAGGGCCTAGGTGAGGTGCAGGGAGGGATTACCTAAGGACATTTAACACTCCCTACTTTCCATAACAATGGGAGGAAGGTCTGAGTTGCAGGGGGTATAAACTAGCTGGTTTTCTCTCTCGTGGCGCTTCCTTGGGGGCTGTTGCTCGCTGTGAGTGGTCAGCCCTGCTTGCAGAGTCTGTTTCTCCTTTCCCAAAGCCTTTACACGTGGTGGTCGCCATCTTGGCCTACACGTGGCTGGGGTTCTAGCCTGGAATCCTAAGCATCGGGTTTTTCCTTTTGCTGATTTGTATGCCTGAACCTGTGATAAGTAAAGCCTTTTAAAACTGCAAGGATTCCTGAGTGTTCATCCATTCCTCGCCGGCTTCGGAGGTAGAAGGGGAACTCGCTTCCCGGCACTGTCGGGGGACCCCCGGCGGAGCGCCCGACATATATGTATAATTAATTTATACAATAATAAAATATATATTCAACAAAATTGTTAGATAATGATGTGTACCATAGTGTAAGTCATATTGCAGTAACTCAATATTCTCTAATAATATGCTATTTATCATTTTTATTTTTAAATCTGCAGTTTATATTTTGACCTACTATATATTTTTAAATATGTGAATAGATTATTAAGAAGGGGCAAGAGTGATAGCACAGTGGGTAGGGTGCTTGTATGTGCTGACCAGGCTTTGATCACCTGCAGCCCCTAAGGTTCTCCTAGCACTTCCAGAAGTGATTCCTGAGTGTAGAGCCAGGGGTAACCCAGAGCATTGCCGGGTGTGACCCAAAAAGCAGAAAACAAAACCTCAAAAGAGAAATAACTCTCTTAATCATACCTACATCATAATTTAGGAAATGCCTGTTCATTTCTATTCCCATCTTTGTTGGATTTGGTTGTTTTTTTTTTTTTTTTTTGGTTCCGCTTTGAAATGCTTTGTGTATTTTGGGTGCTGCACCTTTTACTCATCTGTTGTAAGCAACTATTTTTTCCCAAAGAATGTGGTGTCATTTTATTTTATGCCGCCTTTATTTTTTTTGCAGGTCAGAAGCTTTTTTCCATGATGTAATTATGCAGTTGCATCTCTTTATTTCTGCTTTTATTCGTCAATGGGATTGTATCAGTGTAAACTATGTGTTTAAGACCTTGGAGATACCTGCCAAAGTCCCAATCAATGTATTTTATAGAAAATGGTTTTATATCAGTAATTTAGTTAATTTTAATAAACCATCGTCTTTAATTTTTTGCAAATAATGTAATTTAACTATTGTTGTGGTTCTGCAGGTTTCCCAAGAGATGATACAGTTTATCAGGGTCCCCTGGTGCCTTCAGGGCAGATGACTATCTCCCCAATCGGACAGTCACCTCAACTAATGGACAAATGAAGGAACAGGGCTACAGGCTTGTAAGTAATCGGTGGCAGATTAATTCAAATACAGTTGGCTGGTTATAGAGACATGAGTGATTGGGGGTTGGGGCTTAATACAGATAGGTAGTAAACAATGAACTGATGTAGAACACTTCCTTCCAAGGACAATCTTCTACAATATACACCTAAAGGCAAAAATTCCATCAAGGGTATTTTATTTATTTTTATTTTTTAATATACCACCATGAGATATACACTTACAAAGATGCTTATGATTGGGTCTCAGTCATACATTGTTCCAGTGCATATCCTCCACCAGTGTCCTATTCACACCACAAATATCTCCAAATTATTCCCTCCCCTCACCCCAGTCTACTTCTATAGCAGGAACTTTTCCTTTCCTTTTCTCTCTCTTTCTCTTTCTCTCCTCTCTCTCTCTCCTCTCTCTCTCTCTCTCTCTCTCTCTCTCTCTCTCTCTCTCACACACACACACACACATTGTGGCTTGCCCTACAGACATTTAGGGACTATCATGTAAATCTTTTTGTATACATTCAATGCTCCGTTCTAGTCTGACATTATCATCAAGGGCACTTTATATTTAATCTGGGAGATACTCCTTAGTGCTGGATTCCTTCTAGGATCTTATCACTTACTAATTTCCTTTACACAAAACCTACAAATAATCATATTCAATATTTCATATCATTTCATATAAACTCAGCAAGATATGCAGACTTTTTTTTTCTACACCCTAGAAAAGCTTAACATGATCTCTCTGGACTCCTGTTAAAGGGTGGTTTTTTCTGGGGGACAACTATGGCCCCTCAGGCCAACTTAGTTTTCCTAACCCCAACGGGGTCCTTATTTAGTCACTTCTTTATGGGTCAGATCAGAGTCTTTTCCATGAACATACTCTTAGCTTAGTGTACTTCTTATGTCTCCGAGCCTGTCCATGTATCAACCAGGGTAGGTTACTTATAGCTTGCACTGGGTTCATGCAAATCCTGCTTTGGAACCTCCTTTTTGGATTGTAAGAAACTAAAGTCAAACTCAGGGCAACTGAGGTTGAATTCAGGTAAAATATGATGATGCCCATGAGTAAATATCTCAGATTCAAATAAACCAAAAGTACAAAAAGAAAACATTAAATGCTTTCCTGCACCTATGCAAGAAAGGACACTGTCTTAACATAGAAATAAGCCAAAAACATAAAGGAAAGAGAAAAGAAATATTCATTACAGTACAAAATCCAAAGCCATCAAAAGGTTAAACTTTGTAAGCTTCTCTCATTAGGAGATAATGTGATTTACAGGTAGAAGGACACATGTTAACGTTAAAGACAGTGGATTGGGTGTGTCCTGGGTCGGATAGAGAGCACAGGAAGGGGTACAATTCAGTTATGCTCCCAGTGTTAATCAATGTTAATCATGAAATCCATACCCTTTACTACATTACTTATTTTCTTAAAGTGTGATCAAATTTTACAATGACATTTTTTATCTTTTTTTCTCTCTCTCATTTTTATGGAATTACCCTGAAATAAACCATTGCAAAGCTGTTCATGATTGCATTTCAATCATGCAGTGTTCCAATATCAATCCCTCCACCAGTGCACATTTTCCAACACCAGTTTTCCTCATTTCCCACCTCAATCTGCCTTTATGGCAGGCTCTTTTCTCTCTCTCTCTCTCTCTCTCTCTCTCTCTCTCTCTCTGTCTCTCTCTCCCTGTCTCTCCTTTTGTGCACTGCAGTTTGCAATAAAGACATTAAAGGGTTATCATGCATATTTTACCTACTTTCAATACTCAGTTCTAATCTAGCATTCTATTTCCAATTATTATTTTCTAACTGGTCCCTTCTTTCTTATCTTCACCCTGCTCCCCAAGCATATGGGGTAGATTCCAACTGTTTCAAGGCCTTCTGGACCCTGTTTTCCCTGGTTTTAACCTTTGTCTTTTCTTTAATGCAATAGGTTCTTATTTCTTTCTTCAATTATTCATTCATTAATTCATTCATTTATTCTTGCCTTCTTTCTTTTTCTCTATTAGTTTCTTCCAATTTCACCTGTTTAATAGTATGAAGTTGTTGTAAGCTCTCTTTTTGTCTTGAATCTGAGGGTTCTGTTTTAAGTTTCCCCTGACTCTTAGCTATTTCATGTTTCACTTGTACACAATAATGTATAATGTTGCAGTACACTGTTGCACAGAGCCTCTGCACCTAGCCTGGAGTTTCCTCCCTGCAGGCCACTTTGTAGATAGGGGCAGAAAACAGTTCGGATTTATGAATTTGTGGCATATTATCTTACCAAGTATTTTATGTTAGTTGGTATAAATATTTTCTCTCATGCCACCACAGTCATTGTGGTACTAGACAAATCTTACCAGTGTTTACCTGGCTACATTGGATCTCTAAGTATAATTAGACCAAAGAGAAATACTGTTTGCCTTCAATCAAGCAAGCCTGGCTTTCTAGTAAGTCTAAAGGCTACTATAAAAAGCAACTATGAAATAAAGATAAGAATCTTGTGAAGGCTTGGCGAAATATATACCTCGCTGTAGAAAATTCATTGGTACAGGTGCATGCCCTTCCCCCCACTCTACTTGTGCCTGAAGAGAAACTACAAGGACAAACCAAACCATAGTTGTGGCAATATTAACATTTCAATAGGACTAAGTGAGGGCCTAGGAGACGCTACCTGAAGAGAATTGGCCTAAAATGCTTTCCATTGGTCAGGGTTGAAAAGATATTGTTTTCCAGAAAGGCTGTACCAGCCGGCATTCCCACCAACAATGGATGAGTGTCCCCTTTTCCCCACATCCACGCCAGCACTTGTTGTTCTTGCTCTTTTGAATATGTGCCAGTCTCTGTGGTGTAAAGTGGTATCTCATTGTTGTTTTGATTTGCATCTCTCTGATGATTAGTGATGATGAGCATTTTTTCATATGTTTTTTGGCCATTCGAATTTCTCCCTTGCTGAAGTTTCTGTTCATTTCTTCTTCCCATTTTTTTGATGGGGTTGTTTGTTTTCTTCTTGTAAAGTTCTACCAGTGCCTGATATATCCTGGATATTAACCCCTTACCAGATGGGTATTGGGTGAATATTCCTTCCCATTCTGTGGACTGCTTTTGTATCTTAGTCACTGTTTCTTTTGAGGTGCAAACAATATGGACTTTCCTCCAAAGACTAGAAATTGAACTCCCCATTTGACCCAGCCATACCACTCCTGGGAATCTACTCTGGGAAACCAAAAATATGCAGCGGAAACACCATCCCTACTTTATGTTCATAGCAGCATTATTCACAATAGCCAGAATATGGAAGCAACCAGAGTGCCCGAAAATCGATGACTGGATAAAGAAGCTTTGGTACATCTACACAATGGAATACTATGCAGCTGTTAGGAAAAATGAAGTTATAAAATTTGCCTATAAATGGATGGACATGGAGAAGATTATGTTGAGCGAAATTAGCCAGAAGGAGAGAGACAGATACAGAATGACTGCATTTATTTGCATGGCATATATATATATGTACATATTATGATACCAATATCCAAGGTCAAGTGAAACATATATCAGGAGGTCTTGTCAAAGGTGGAAATTATCACAAACGTGTGGGAGTCAGAGTTTAGGTAAGACAGAAAATGGAACAGGGTGCTAATAATAGCCGAGGGTACTAATGCCAACCTAGAACTGAGCATTAAATAGAGGCAAAAGGATACACATGACAACCTTTTAATGTATGTTCTGTAATCCATAGTCTGGAAGGGAAGGAAAAGAGAAAGAGAGAGAAAGGGGAAAAGAAATAAAGAACCTGCCATGGAGCAGGGCTGGGGAGGGGGAGGGAACCGGGATGTTGGTGGTGGGAGATGGGCACTGGTGGAGGGACGGGTGCTGAAACACTGTATGACCAAAACCCAAACATGAACTTTTTAATTGTATATCTTTTTATTTGTATATCTCACTGTGGTATAATAAAGTACTTAAAAAAAAGAAAAGTTATAAAGCCTGCTCTCTTCCATGTCTTTTCTCCTCTTTCTATTCACTCTCTCTGCCTCTGCTGTCCTCCTCTCCATTCTCTTCCCTGTTGGGATAAGCATGTAATAGGGACAATCTTGGCCTAGGATTCTAAACGTACATGTTGCCACAGCCCAGCTAGTAACCTGAAGTCTAGGGTTTTCCTATTGTTGAATTGTATACCAGAACAAGTGTGAGTAAGGCTTTTGGAAACTGCTGGATTCTCTAGTCTTTCTCTGTCCTCCTGCCACCGATCCCTTGGGGCAGAAGGGCATCCCTTTACCTGTTCCCAGATTTTGTCAGGGAATCTAGGGTTCTCCAACAAGTGGAGGTTCCACCAAGATTTCCTGTACTGCTCCCAGATTTTGTCTGGGAACCCAGTGTTTTTCGAGAGTATGAGATCATGTTTTAAACATTTTATCATTGAAAACTTTGCTAATAAAAAATATTCTGGCCACTGATTTTATAACCTGATATTTTATTGTATAAATTCATTGGGTTTAGAAGTTTCTTAGTAAAGTATTTAGAGTTTCTTAGGTACATTTTAATGTTGTCTAAAACTAGAGTATTTGACTTATTGCCAAGTACCTTTGATATCTCTTTATTCCTAATTATTTTGAAAAGAACTTCTAATGTTCACTGTATCACTGTCTTCCCTTTCATCATCGATTTGCTCGAGCAGTCAAAGTAACATCTCCACATGTCCTGTCTCATGCTAGTAGAGCCCAAGGGCAGCTGCTTGCTCCAGGAACATAAAGAGCCTCAAACCATTATATCAGGTCATGGGAATGAGGTATAATTTTAAATAACGCTCATTCTTGTAGGTATAATATAGATACGATACTTGTATTGAATGCGGCTGATCCTGGTTTAATCCACAATAACACAAGTTCCCAAAGCAAAACTGAGAATAAAGTGACTATCAAACAAGAGTTGGAGTAGTTCTTGTGCATCAATACATATAACCAAAACACCCCTTCCCCACCAAAGGACATTATATCTTGTTCTGACCTTACTGGAAGAGTCTTCAGATTTGAACCATTTATTCATTATGTTAGCTATAGTTTTATGTAGCACAGTAGATGAAATAGTGATATTATATCCTTTAACCCCACTAGGCTGGGTGACATACATAAATATATGTGTTTTATACTGTTAATTGAGTCATTTTAAAGAGATAATAATTAGGTTTTACTTTTATTTATTTGGTATATAACAGAAATTGAGTTACACATTTCAAGTCATCCTTGTATTCCTGGAGGAATTTCATTCTATCACCTGATCACTTGATCATTTGACATCCCGATATTCATTGATTTGCTCGAACATGTGCCAGTAATGTTTCCATTTGACCCTATCATATGCCAGTGTTCATTCAGGGTCTTGAAGAAGTCTGACCACCTTGTAGGTGTTTATAGTAATCTGTACTGTCAATTTTGCTCATATATGTATATATATATATATGTATATATATATATGATATCAGAAGCAGAAATATAGTTATGCCTTCCTTTCTGCTTCTGATATCATTTTCACGATTTTCTTTATTTTTCTTGTAAATCTAGTTTATTATTTGGCAATCTATTCATTGTTAAGAAAAAGAGAAAACAAGAAAAAATTTAAAAAGAAAGACAGGAAAAAAGAAAAATCTTGGTTTTATTAATCTTCTGTGCTGCATTTTTATTAATCATTACTGATTATCAGAAAATAAATCAAACTATAAATGAAATCATTAAAACCATTGATGATGATCTATTCCCTAAAGTCCAATGTCAAGGGCACTCAATTTGTGCTGGTGGGTCTGCCATTGTGTTACTTTAGAAAACAATTTGATGACTTTAAATAAAATAAAACTAGGAGAGACTCACAGACATGGGGGAGAGCTGCAACTGACTCTCCCTATGCCTAGCCACTCACAGAGGTGCACAAGAGGGATGGCAGGTTTTCGCCCTGGCCCGCCACCCCAGGAGAGCCTCGTAACAAGCCAGGCGACGCCCCACTCCATGAGGGCCTCCATTCTCCACATTCGAATTCCCTCCCATAAGAACTCCATCCAGCACATCAGCCTATCACCATCAAGATCCACCCTACTGCAGTCTTTTTTTAAATCTGGCTCAGTTATGATAATCCAGAGACTCACAGACATGGGGGCAGAGCTGTTACTGACTCTCCCTGTGCCCAACTGCTCACGAGGCATACAGGAGGGATTGCGAGGGTTCTAGCCCTGGCCCACCACCCCAGCACAGCCTTTCAACAAGCCAGATGAACCCCACCCACCATGAGGGCCACCATTCTCCACATCCGGACTTCCCTTCCATCAGAACTCCACCCAGCAGACCAGCCTATCACAGCCCGGCTCGGCGTGGCCACAAGCGGCCCCGCAGTTCATGAACAAATGCTGGATTTAGAGATGACTAGAAACTTATGCTACCCGCACAGCAGAGCCTGGCAAGCTACCTGTGTCGTATTTGATATGCCAAATCACTTGATCACTTGAATCCCGTTATTCATCAATTTGCTCGAGCGGGCACCAGTAACATTTCCATTGGAACCTATCACGTGCCAATGTAGCCCAATGGCATCTGGTTGATTCAAGAATATGAAAAGCCTCAAATTGTTCCTTCAGAGTCTTGACAAGGAGGTCTGGCCATCGTGTAGGTGGGCAGCCACGTGATATTTTGACATCCCGTGGGATCCAGTCGGTAACGGCTCTAGTCCAGCGGTCATCTCCAAATCGCATTACATGTCCACCCCATCTGATTTTCGATGCCTTGGAAAATGAGACAGAGTCCCTGATTCTGGAATAGCAATGGAGGTCAGAACTCTGAATTCCTTCTCTACATGAGTGAGGCGTGATATTCCAAGCATAGCTCTTTCAATTCCTCTCTGTGAGACCCGAACAGCATTCTAATCCTACTTTAGAAGGGCCCAGGTCTCTGAGGCGTATGTTAATGCAGGGAGAATGGTGGAGTCAAAGAGATGTACCCCGAGCCGGAGGGTTCTTGTCCTTTTAGCTATTTCTTCAATGAATTTGAAGGCAATCCATGCTGCTCTCTTCCTTCTGCGCAGCTCAGGCTTTAGGTCTTTCATCATGTTGACTTCTCAACCTAGGTATACATAACTGCTGCATTCAGAGATGTTTGTTCCATTGAGAGTGAATGGTCCCTCTGGAATTAGTTCATTTTTCATAAACATAGTTTTCTTTAGATTCAGCTGTATACCTACCTTTCCACATTCTTGGTCAAAGTCAGCCAGCATGTGCACTTGGCTAATATTTGGTGTTATTAGAACGATGTCATCAGCAAAGCAGAGGTGGTGTAGTTGCCGACCATCTATCTTCACTCCCATTCCTTCCCATTCTAATTGTCACATGGTTTTCTCAAGGGTGGCGCTGAATAGTTTTGGGAAAATGGTATCACCCTGTCAACCCCTCTATGCCATCAATGATCACTTCTTTGTAGAATGGTGAGATCCTGATGGTGAATCCGTAACACAGCTCATGAAGGATCTTGAATATTGGGTTTGAAAACCCTGTTTGGCTAAGGCTTCGATGACTGCTTCAGTCTCCACAGAATCAAAGACTTTCTGTAAATCAATGAACGTGAGACAGAGCAGCATCTTGTACTCCCTACAAACCTCAATAAGCTTGGTTACTGTGTGGATATGGTCAATAATGCTGAATCCTTTCTGGACACAGATAAACCCTGCAGAGCAGAAACCAGCTTTCCCCATTGAACCACCTGCATTCCATGGACCATGAGAGCGACTTCCGACCTGAGTCCACCATCCCGATAGAGCCTCAGAAGAACCCAGAGAAACCCCCACACATGCTGGCAGCAATCTTCACCATCCACACTCCTCAGCTCTTAAGATCTCCACCCAAGAGATTAAGCCAGTCTCCAGCCCAGCTTGTCAGAAACCCAGCCTACAAGGACCCACCCTGCAGAGACCCGCTCTTCAGATGAGAGTATTTCAATCCCAGGAATGCTTGAGCCACAGACTCAGATACACCCAGAAGAGCAGAAACCAACTTTCCCCGTTGAGCATGGCCACTGTGCGGCCATGCGATTTACCTCAAATTACCATAAATATTCTACCCACCCCTCTGAGAGAGCCCCCACAAGGTAATAAGAGTATAGCACCCGCCACGACAGATCCTGGCACACACACACACACACACACACACACGTGTGTGTTCCATATGCCAAAACCAGTAACAAAAATGTTTATTTTCCTGACCCCAAAAGAGCCCTTAATATGGCAGCAGTAAGAAAGGCGACAAGCAGTGCCTGATAAAATTTCATGGCCATCCTAGGCTGCCAAAATGAAGGACTAAAATGACTGTACTTTCCATGCACGTACGCTGGCATCAGAAGCATATATTGAGGATCTGGTGGTGCAATCGCTAAAGATCAAGTACGACATCATTGGTCTTACTGATACGAGGAGGCATCGCGCTGTACTTGACACTGGAGAAGAATTTCTCCTGGAACATGTGACGAAAGAGGCGTCGGTGGCGTTGGTGTCCTTGTCAACATGGACATGGCCGTCAACATTGATTCATTTGAATGCATAACAAACTGGATAGGATGATTACACTTGAAGAGATGTGGCTCACTGCCAGAAATTTCTATCTTCATTGTCTATACACCAACATCCACATACAAGGAAGAAGAAATTGAGAAATTATACATGGAACTGGAGGAGTTCTATAAAAAGATCACACCTTCTACAAGATCACAGTTGGTGATTTTAATCCCAAGATAGGACCGAGAAGATCGGCTGAAGAACTCCACATTGGGACTCATGGCCTAGAATGGAATGAACAGGGTGAGAGACAATCTGAGTTCATCATGTCCACCAAGACCATTCATGGGAACTCACAGTTCCAGAAGGCTGAAGCGAAACGTTGGACAAGGGAATCTCCTGGTGGACGATTCCACAATGAAATTGACCACATCATCTTCAATCGACAGTTTTGTCTAACCGATGTTGCTGTCATCCCAAAATTCCAAATAGAATCAAACCATCATCTCCTTCATGCAAAATTCTACTTCCGCAATGGGGAGAAAAGGCTGCAAAGTTTAAGAAGAGAACTCCCAGAACTACCACCAACTGGGAACTCTTTGGCACCATTGCAGCAACATGGGAAGATACCATCAGTGATTGTGATAAGAATGCTGAGAAAGTGAAAAGCACAAAAGGACTCATGTCTTCAGAAACTCTCGAGCTCATTCGCCAATGTGGCAAGGCCGGAGCCTCAGGAGACCAAATACTAACGCCCAAGCTTGCTAAGTGATGCAGAGAAGTGATAAAGGAAGACCTCAAAGACAGAGGAGCATAAATACTGGAAGATGCAGCAGAAGCGGGAAAAGCATTTGCACCGCCTGCCTGTCCTTCGCCAACTATAAGACCAAGATGACTGCCCTCCGACACCCTAATGGATCTATCACATCTTTCAGAAAGGCAATGGAGAAGATTATCCATGACTTCTACTTAGATCTATTTGATAGCTACATCCTCCTGCCTACATACCAAATTCCACAGGATGGATATGTCATTCCCAACGTCCTCCCTTCTGAAATCCGACATGCCATTGCGTCAGTAAAGAAGAGAATAGCACCAGGCCCAAAGTCAGACCTGAACACCTGAAGAATCTTCCATCGTTACTCATCAATACACTAGCTCGGCTCTACACAGGCTACCTGTAAGAATGCAAGGTGCCCTCCCAATGGAAAACCATCAGGACAGTTCTACTGTTCAAGAAGGGAGACATTCACGACATTGGCAACTATCACCCCATCTGCCTGTTGTCCGTCATCTACAAGCTGTTTACATGTGTCATCCTGAACAGGATTGGCAGAACACTAGATGAAGAACAATGTTATATATACTGCCTATTGCTAATATCACACTTGATGAAAAAACTCAATCTTTTTTCCAATATTGAGAGAAATAACAAGACAATGATCTCCATTACCCTCTTTAACCACACAAAATCATATCTAAAAGCACTAATATCTATCATAATTTGGAAAGATTTTGATAATGTGATGAAGTAAAATTATTTAGTGTAAACCTAAATGAGAATAGTTGTAAAGTTATCAACATATCCAGATTGTATTATATTATACATTCAAAGCTTAAAATCTGCAACAGAAATAACTAGAAACAATGTATTTGCTAATGGAGTGAATATTCAGGAAATCAACTTACAAAAGTTAATTGCACATGAAAATAATATGGAATGCTGAATAAAATGGAGATTAACACAATTTAATTTATAGTTGCGTCAAAATTGATAAAATATCTGAGGTAAAACTTCACAGGAGATGAAGGACTTATGCAATGAACGTTAAAAAGAAATTTGCAAAATGCAGAAGTTCTCTAAAATAAATCACAAATGTATACATGACATAAATGATTAACATAATTAAAATAGCCATATGATGTAATAAAAGCTACAACTCTATGTAATATCTATTAAATAATTACCAATGACAATGTTCAAAAAATTAGAACAATAGCATGAAAATGCAGAAGTCCTCAACACTCAAAGAAAATTACAAGACAAAGAAAATATATTGATTAATAGATTATAAGCATCCTGAGAAAAATTTATTAAATAGTAAAAATAAAATGGAATTATAGTATATCATATTTATATTAATAATTATAATAGTATGAAATCAAGTATGACAACCATTGTAATACAATCAAGAACTTCCAAATATACCACACATATATAAACATGTAAAATCAGATTAGGCCTTTACTGAATGGAGATAAAAGTTTTTCTTTAAAAATTGATGTATGAAAAACTAGACAGCTATATGCATACACCAACAACAACAACAAAAAGAAGAATAGCAGTAAAAATATTAATACCAAACACAAAACCAATTTAAAACTGAATAAATATTTGTATATATATTGAAACTTTCCCTGCCCCTTGAGGTTGCAGGTGTGGCTGCAATGCCCAACTGCATTGGCAGGTGGAAGTCAGGAGACAGACTTGTCTACACCTAGGGCTCTGCCCCATGGGCTCTGGATGGTTGATGGTCTGACATAGAAAAGACTGGGCCCCCTGGGTCCCTGGGATGAACACAGAGCCACGGCAGAGCCTGGCAAGGTACCCATGGTGGATTTGATATGCCAAAAACAGTAAAAATAATGGACCTCATTCCCAATGAATGGAGACGGTATTGGCACCTGCTTGAGCAAATTGATGAACAATGGGAAGACAAGTGACAAGTGACAAGGGATTGAAACTGTAAAATATATGTTGAAGAAAGTAGTGTGTAAAAAACTGCCATTTTAACTCAGAGAATTTAGGAAATTTTAGTTTAGAATAACAACTGAATTTAAAAAAACAGGTTTACCGTTAACTAAAATTACCAAAATTAAAAAACAGCAGGAAGAGTAGGACAGAAAGATTAAACAGCAATTTGACTGAATGTTCTGTCCTTTGATTCCCTAAACTGTATGGTATCCTGAGCAGCACAAAAAGCAATTCCAAGTTTGGAGCTGGAAGTAATTTCTATGCCACAAGGATGTGAAGAAAACAAGAGAGAAAGAGAAAGAGAAACAGAGAAATAGATGGAGAAAGGGAGGGAGGAAAAAGCACAGAGAGGGAGAAGCATAGAAAAGAGAAAGGGAAAAAATAAGTAGAGACAAAGAGAAATGAAGAGAGAGAAAAAAACAGAAAGAATTGATATTAGGAGAAATACAGTAGTCCAACAGTATTATCAAAATGCTAATTTGTTTACTATTCTCTCACAAATATTATTTTCTTCATATATTTGCAATGTTTGGAATGAACAGGAAGATTAATTCATTTAAAGCGATTAAAGAAGAAGCAATCTTAGTTTATACGCAGTAAAGCATAAAATCTGTCAGCACAAATATTACTTGGAGAAATGGTCAATCACATCAAAAGATATTTGTGGCAAAAAATAACTTAAGTTTCCAAATTCACACAAAAATAAAACATTTATAAAGTTCCTGAGGAACAGTATCATACTACATATTTTTTTTTTTTGCTGGAAGAGCTATTATACTATATTTTTTAATTATCATTCTTAACTATGTGGTGCATTAAATTTTATTCAAAATCTTCCTAGATTGTATAAAAATAAATATAAATAGAAAATAGTAAATATAATAGTTACATGTTACTTTGCAATTGTATTTTAAATTATGTATTTTACATAGATATTAATATTTATAAATAAAATACAGAAAATTAATATAGCGGTTTCACATTGATATTCATGGATGGTTAAATTTGACAAAGACGCTGTAAAATTTTATCCATAGCACAAATACTGCAAAGATCCTATGAAAGCAAGAAAACAAAAAATATGAAAACTGCAATATTTGACCTTTAAGTTAGTCAAATGCCTATGAAGTGCATCAAACAGCCTAACAATGACCCCTGAAGGGCCCTAATAGGGCCTAAGGTTGCATATCCAGTCTAGTGAATTCACAGCCTGGAAACTGCACTAGGACCTATGCCATCCTCTACTTCATCATCACTCCCCACCCCACCACCCTGGTCAGTCAGGACCCTGAAACCTGAAACACACAGCTTTTGTAGTGGCCACAAATTTCTTCACTTCATTTTATCTCACAGAGAAAACACACCAGTATTCTAATCCTGAATGCTCAAAACTCATCTCCAGGTTGGAAAAGCACACTGCCAAAAGCAATGCAGGACCCCACATGCTTAGTTACCAAAGACAGCAGCCATGAAGACTCAACCAGTTGTTTGTTTTATGATCAGTTATATGGCCTCTCTGATGAGGAAATTTGAGAGGAAACTTGAGGACATTTAAGGAGTTAAAAGAAATATTGGATTGGAAGTCAGTTAAAAACATGAATGCATGAGCAGAACTTAGAAAACTACAAACAAATGACAAAACTGAAGAGCTTGGTAGGTGAAAATAAAAACTCCTTGTAAGGTTTCTGCAGCAGAGAAACAGTAGCTGAGGACAAAATCAGTGAACTCCATGTTGAAAACATCCAAATAGCAGAAGACAGAAAAAAAAGACTCAAATCAAAAGCAGAGAGGAGAACTCTGGGATGAACTCAGGAGGAACAACATAAAAAATCATCAGGGACTAGGATGAACAGGAAAGCAACTCTCATGAAGAATGAACAGTCAAAAACATCATTGCTGAGAGTTCCAAAAACAGGAGGGCAAGTACAAGAACCCAGATCCAAGAGTCTTGCTGCATTCCAGCTAATAGAGATCCAAATACAAATATATCTAAGAAATAACCTAAGCCCAGATAGATTCAATATTGATCTTTTCCAAACCTTTAACCTACTGTCAATCCTTTCAGGATCTTCCAGCAAATACAGTCCTTGGAATATACCCAAGAGTACAAAAGCACAAATCAGAAAAGGCATTGATAGTCCTATGTTCAATGATGCATATGCAACGAAACTATGGAAACAACCCAAAGTATCCCCCCACTCAGTTGACTGGATAAAGAAACTACTGCACAAATAGACTATGGAATATTATGAAACTTTAAGAGACAATACAGTCATGCAACTTGCTGAAATGTGGACAGATCTGGAGAATACCATGGTTTTTTTTTTCTGTCTTGTTGAGTCACACCCAACGATGCTCAGGAGTTACTCCTGGATCTTCATTCAGGAATTACTCCTGGTTCTCGGGGACCTTATGGGATGCAGGTGATCAAACCCGGTAAGCCACATGCAAGACAAACGCCTTACTGGCTGTGCTATTGCTCCGGCCTCTGGACAGTATCATGTTGAGTGAAATCAGTCAGTGGAGGTGGAACAGACTCAGAATGATCTGTTATGTGAGCTCTAAACCAACCTTGTAGGGGAATATTAAATACCAACGGAAATAGAAATGAATAGCAGGATAACTGGTCTTTAGGAGGAAGCTCGAACTAGGGTAGGGCAGCTCTTTGGGGACTAAATTAGGAAGGGAACACTTTGACAATCTAGGAAGGGAAAAGTGCTTACACAAAAGCACTGAAGGGTGGGAAGGAAAGTGAAAACATTGGTGGAGCATACTGGGCACTGCTACCTATGTCAGATTTGATATGCCAAAAACAAGTAACAATTAAAGAGCTCATTCCCATGACCTGAATGAATGATTTGAGGCTCTTCGTGTTCCTGGAGCAAGCAGATGCCCTTGGGCTACACTAGTACCTGATAGGACGTATGGAGATGTTACTGGTGCCTGCTCAAGCAAATTAATGAACAACAGGAAGACAAGTGACAAGTGACAGAACTCTCACGAGCTGTGGATTCCGTGACTGCCCTCATGGTGTGGGGGGTTCATCTGGCTTCTTGCAAGGCCCGCTAGAACCCACCTTCACTCCCAGACTCCTTGTAATCAGCCAAGCACAGGGATAGCCAGTAGCAGCTCTGCCCCATGTGTCTGTGTTTCTGGTTCAAGCATACCTGGGCTTGAAATAGGCTTCGCTGTAGTGTGGGACTTGAGATTGGCTTTTCTCTTTGGTGGATCTCTGACGAGCTGTTTTTACAACAATAAACTGTGAGAGAATAAAATTACTTCAGTGTTCATATTCAAGACATCTTGACCTAGTATATCAAAGTGTTTCATAATCTATTTATCATTTATCATTATCTTCTCATGCCCTAAACTTTCAGAGAAAACTTCCTGGGTTTCAAGGAACCTGCAGTTTTCAATATCCATTCAAGGTGCATGTTCATACCTTTGTTTTGTTTACATGTGCTAAAGAAAATCAGTGAATGTACTGTTTATGCTCTCAAAGTACCATTGAATTGAACTCAATAGCTAATGAATATTTTTTAAGTTTTCTTAGAGTACTAGGTACATATGAATTTAAAATTTTATTGTAAATTGTTGTGAAGGAGATTATTTTAATATATATATAAAGTTGATGGCTTTTAGTATTCAATTTATTTACCTCATCAGCAAATATCCATTTAGGTTCATGTTATAACATTTTCAAATGGTCTATAATGTAAATTGTTGTTTGTTTCAGCAAATTTATTATGAGTAAAGGAAAGGAGAAATACTATAATTATAACTAGACTTAGACATTGAAAGTGAAAACTAAGAAAGCCCACTAAGAGACCTATCCTAAAATGTACCAATGCTAGCATGATCCATAGAATGAGACTTATTATTTATGCCTCATTATACAAAACTTTTCTTACCCCCAATAATTAATAATTCCTGTGCTATTTGTTGTTCAGTTTTGAGACTT
Source organism: Cryptotis parvus (assembly GCA_021461705.1). NCBI lineage: Eukaryota > Metazoa > Chordata > Mammalia > Eulipotyphla > Soricidae > Cryptotis > Cryptotis parvus. Next base: position 108,121 of record JAJIBD010026027.1, on the reverse strand, counting down.
AATATGAAGCAACTATTATCCATGGTTGGATAATATTTTATATTATAAATATATTTGGATATTTTTCTCACAAGACACATTTAACTGCTTTTTTCCTGTCTTTATAAAACTAATAGACTAGTTTTGTGTTTTGTATGCATGTTTATTTGTATTTTTTTTAATTTCATTATTTATAAATACAAATAATTTGACATCTATCATAGCCTTTAGGAATTTGAACATTTCTGTATCAGAAAGCTTCAGGACATATGGTATCAAAGTTGAAATAATATACTGCATGCTATTAATTATTAATTGAAACATATTTAGAAGCCAAGATAGAGCTGGCAATTATGCTTTTAATCACAGTTGATAATTTTGAATATGAACTTTGTGTTTCATTGACTGTTAATATTAATATATGTACTTGTCCACAATTTATGTAAATTTTTAAAATTCATAATATTACTAATTTTATAACTCATTATGTAGCCGGTTATATAAATTTTAAGAAACTATGTGAGTTTGATTAAAACTTTAAGCAGGCAGAAACCCTGAGCGCATCAACCTTTGACACTGTCAAGTCAACTGCATATTTTCTAAACCTGATTTTGAGAATAAGAGGACTTGGGAAAATATAAGTAGCATCTTAGCAAGTGCTATCTGATGAGCTGATGGAAATTGACATATGTAGCCAAGTGTGAAAAAGGGCAAATTTTGACAAAGTAAAAAGAAAGCAATGATTTACATCGCTGTCATATCAGTCCTGATTTTCAAGTAAGCAAAGTGAAAAATCGTTCAGGCATGGGAAATAATGCCCTAGAAGAAAAACAAATTAAAAAGGATTGATTTAAAAATTGATAATCTTCAATAAACTGCCTTCCAGAAAAAGGAGTGTTTGAATAACAAACACACAAAAAATAAAATGCTGTTTTTAATCTTTGATAAGCTGCCATTTTACTCCTGTTTATTTCCTTCTCATTGCTTGAAATTATGAGGACATTCAGGCAGTTTCCTTTGGTTTTCCATGGTCTATAGCAAACAACTCTATTCCTGTCCTTCTAATAACAATTATAATAATCATAATTAGAATTAGATAAATATGATAGTGAATTTGAAAATAGTAAATGATTGGTCTTTTAGTGTGTAATTACAGTGACACACAGCTTCATTTCTAATGACAATCACTGTTTTACTAGACTTTTTAAGGCTAAGGCAGCAACAAGTCACATACAGTGTGGCACAGAACTACAAAATATTAACTCACAGATATTTCGAGACCATGTTAAAATAAATACAAAGGCTAAAGATACCTCAATGAATTAATTTTATCAAGTACTTCATGTTTTTCTTTTTCCACCAATCAAAATGATAATCCATAATTCAGAATAATGGAGAACAAAGATGTTTTACAGTTTAAATAAAATAACTTACCACAAGTGAGTGAGATATATGAGTAAGGTATATAACTACTTAGAGCTCAAATATAGGCTTTGTAAGTCTTGAGAATGATGCATCATAATTTATTATAAAATTATTCAGAGAAAATACATTTTCAAGAAATGTATTTCTTACAGAGAAAAAAGTTTAATTTTGCTAATTTTATTTTTCAAAAATAAGAATGCTATAAAAATATAAACCTAGAAACTAGTAAATGCTTCTATAGCTTTCAAGCTTTTATGAGACTATTAAAAATAGACTAATTGTTCAAATCCAAGAGATAAGCCACACAAGAGATAAGTGGATCTCAAGCCTTCTCCTCAGAGTCCTACCCTAAAGCAAAGCCTATGTCAATCCCAGGTTTGCTTGAACCAGAGACTCAGATACACAGGGCAGAGCTGCTACTGACTCTCCCTGTGCTAAACTGATCATAAGGCATCCAAGAGAGAAGGTGAAATCTAGTCCTGGCCTGGCATCTCAAGAGAGCCTCGCAAGAAGCCAGAGGAACCCCCCCACCATGAGGGCATGTTGAAAATGAGGGCACGTTTTCAACAACTGAACTCCACAGCTCATCAGAGCTCCACCCAAGAGATAAGATAATCTCTTTCCCATTGCACATGGTTCATCAGTAAATGCACAAACTGAGAGTCTACTACGGAGAATATACCACCCACAGAGCAAGAGCCTGGCAAGCTTCCTGTGTTGTATTTGGTATGCCCAAAACCAGTAAAAGTTATAGACCTCATTCCCATGACCTGAATGAATGGTTTGAGTCTCTTCATGTTACTGGTGTGAGCAGATACCCTTGGGCTATACTAGCATGTGACAGGAAGTATGGAGATGTTACAGGTGCCTGCTTGATAAATTGATGAACAACAGGAAGACAAGTGACAAGAGAATTGTTCAAAAGTATTTTACTCATTATATCATATTAGAATGCATGAACATAGAAAGGGAGGCTAAATTCTCTATGTATATTTTCAAAAGTTCTGCTAAGTACCTTACTATTTTTATAAATGGAAACCCTGTTATATAATACTATTAGAATGTGAGATTTTATCTGGAGGGAAACATAAAATAGTTTAAGAGTACAAACAATATCAATAGATAAAAGTAAGCATGATATAACACAAATAATCTTTAAAAAGTATACTCTTTCTTTCTTTCTTTCTCCTTTCTTTTCCTTTCTTCCATCTTTCTCTTCCTTCCTCCTTCATCTCTCTTTCCCTCCTTCCTTCCCTCCATCTTTTCTTCATTTCCTTCTTTTTCTTCTTTCTTTCTTTCTTTCTTTCTTTCTTTCTTTCTTCTTTCTTTCTTTCTTTCTTTCTTTTCTCTTTCTTTCTTTCTTTCTTTTCTTTCTTTCTTTCTTTTTCTTTCTTTCTTTCTTTCTTTCTTTCTTTCTTTCTTTCTTTCTTTCTTTCTTCCTTCCTTCCTTCCTTCCTTCCTTCCTTCCTTCCTTCCTTCCTTCCTTCCTTTCTTTCTTTCTTTCTTTCTTTCTTTCTTCTTTCTTTCTTTCTTTCTTTCTTTCTTTCTTTCTTTCTTCTTTCTTTCTTTCTTTCTTTCTTTCTTTCTTTCTTTCTTTCTTTCTTTCTTCTCTCTCTCTCTCTCTTTCTTTCTTTCTTTCTTTCTTTCTTTCTTTCTTTCTTTCTTTCTTTCTTTCTTTCTTTCTTTCTTTCTTTCTTCTTTCCTTTCATCCTTCTCTTCCTTCTCCTTCTCTCTTTCCCTTCCTTCTTTCCTTCCTTCCTTCCTTCCTTCCTTCCTTCCTTCCTTCCTTCCTTCCTTCCTTCCTTCCTTCCTTCCTTCCTTCCTTCCTTCCTTCCTTCCTTCCTTCCTTCCTTCCTTCCTTCCTTCCTTCCTTCCTTCCTTCCTTCCTTCCCTTTTAATTTGATTTTTGGTTCTATTTACAAAGCCTATGTAACTCAGGCCCTACTCTAGCTAGGATCAGGTATCATTACAGGTGGTATTCATGAGACTATATGCAGTTCCACAAAGCAAACCTGTATCAACCACATCATGCAAATCAAATTCCATAACTGCTCTTACTCCATGTCTCAATTCTATTCACTTACAGGCAATCTCAAATAGCTATTATGTTGCAAACTTTGTATGTGACTTTTTATAATGATTATGCATCATCATGTTAATAGTTACTCTGATTACTAACCTCTTTGAACTTATAAAGGCCATGTTAATATTCAAGCACTACATTTGTTTCCATTAAAATCATTCTCTATCGTCTGCTTTCCCAGAAATTCTTCCCAATAAATGTGATTCTTTTGTTGTTTTAGTCCCAGGTTTTTTAATAAAAATAAAATTCAGTGTTAAATATTATATATATATAAAATATCATCAATCAATAACATAACAATCCAAGAAATTGTTTGGTTTTAGGTTTTCCGTAAATTGAGGATATAGTATATCATATACCTAGGTGTATACACATCGGTGTGGGGCACACCAAGCTATTTTCAGGTTTTACTCTTGTCTCTGTGCTCAAAGACAACACCTGGAAGTACTTAAGGCGACACTATGGTGATAAGACTCTAAACCAAGTCATCTATGTACAAAGGAAATGCCTTTCCTACTGTGTTAAATCCATAGTCCCACCTTACGTATGTTTAAGTTTACTCTGTGAAAATGATGAAGAAATATCTAGGAATCTTAGTCCACAATGCATACAAATATTCTACTTTGGAAATCATACTCCATATGGCTTTTAAAATGCTTGTCAAAGCAGTTAATAGCATTTGAAAGTGAGGAAATCAGGTAACACTCTTGTAATTTCAAAGCCACCATTTGTTATTAAAACATAAATACTCATAAATTACTTATTATGGTTTTGGTTTGGGACCACAGCCAGCAGTGCTCAGACTGGTTCACACCTAGGATTTTTCCTGAATATCCTCAAAATATTTTAAATTGAAATGAAACATAATTGCCCAGCTTTTAATAACAGGAAAGTATTTTGAAGTTGAAACTCTAAAACTACCATATGAAGTTTAAGGGCACAAACGTTAGAAAACAGCATGCAAGTCAAGAGCCTTAACCATTGCATTATCTCTCCAGTCCAATATCTACCATTTTAGTGGAAGAAAAATGCTCATTTTACACATTTAAATTTTGGGAGCATTAGTAAATTTATAAATTGCACTTAATTTTAACAAATTAGTCATAGTACGTTCTACTCAAACATTCAACAATCATTTTTAAAAAGGTCCATCACTCTTTCATTAGAAAAAAATTACTCCCTCCCTTTTTGTCATGTGACAGTAATCTCAAATCTAGAAAACTGTTCTGGCTCATTTATCATGCTTATCTTGTTATAATGTCATAATGACTTTACTATCACTACACATGAGAGCAATAACAACATTTTGGAAACAAATTAATATGTATATTTCATTACATTCCTAAATATTGATAACATATAATGTAGTAATTATCCATGCTGGCTGTAAAGTAAGGTTTTAGTCTTTACAAGCATGATAGAGTCCTTCGAAATACATAAACACTCAATATAGATCATTAAGAGTCTAAGTAATATATTCACAAGTCATTTGATGAATTTATTAATGTTACCTGCAGCATAACAAATATATTTTTGAGATGTGTAGTGATAGAGGTTGTCCTTGCTTAAAAAATAGCAGGTCAGAAGAAATAAAATTTCTTTTCAGTTATGATTTTTTAAGGAATAGTTTAATTCAGTGGTATAAGGAAGTGGTATAACCAACTATGCAAACCACAGAGTCAATAACAAAGGAAACAAGAGGTCTAAATTTCAACAAAACAATTTTTAAAATTTGCCTTTCAGGACCAGAAAGATGGTACACAGATGGGTAGGGTGCTTTCCCTGCAGGACCCCAGTGTGGATTTAGTTCTTGGCACCCCATACGGTCCTCCAAAAACCACCAGGATTTTTCCCTGAGTGCAGACACAGGAATCACTAGATCACTTGACATCCCATTATTCATCGATTTGCTCGAGCAGATGCCAGTAACATTAACATTTGACCCTATCACGTGCCAGTGTAGCTCAATGGCATCTGCTTGCTTCAGTGATATGAAGAGCCTCAAACTGTTCCTTCAGGGTTTTGATGAAGAAGTCTGACTATCTTGAAGGTGGGCATCCAAGTGATCTTTAGACATCCCCTGGGATCCAGTCGGTAACAGCTCTAGTCCAGCGGTCATCTCCAAATCACATTACATGTCCAGCCCATCTGATTTTTGATGCCTTGGCAAACAACACAGCATCGCTGACTCTAGAACAGTGATGGAGGTCGGCGCTCAGAATTCCTTCTTTCACTTGAGTGAGTCGTGAAATTCTAAGCATAGCTCTTTCAGTTCCTCTTTGGGAGACCCGAATAGCATTCTCATCCTGCTTTCGTAGGGTCTCTGAGCCATATGTTAATGCAAGGAGAATGGTGGAGTTGAAGAAATGAGCCCGGAAGTCAGCTTGCTCGCATGGTTGCCCTTCATCTAATATTCTGCCAATCCTGTTCAGGATGACACAAGTGGACAGCTTGTAGAAGACAGATAACAGGCAGACGGGGTGATATTCGCCAATGCCGTGGATGTCTCCCTTCTTGAACAGTAGAACTGTCTTTCTGATTTTCCAATGGGAGGGCACCTTGCATTCAGACAGGTAGCGTGGGAAGAGCCGAGCCAGTGTGTTGATGAGTACTGAAGGCAGATTCTTCAGGTGTTCGGGTCTGACTTTGTCTGGGCCTGGTGCTGTTCCCTTCTTTACTGACAAAATGGCATGTCGGATTTCAGAAGGGAGAACGTTGGGAACGACATGTCCATCCTGCGAAATTTGGTGTGTCGGCAGGTGGACGTGACTATCCAAGAGATCTGAGTAGAATTCATGGATAATCTTTTCCATTGCCTTTTGGAAGATGTGATCGATCCATCAGGACATCAGAGGGCAGTCATCTTGGTCTTATAGTTGGCGAAGGACAGGCGGGCGTGTGAATGCTTTTCCGGGCTTCTGCTGCATCTACCAGTATTTCTGCTCTTCTGTCTTTGAGGTCTTCCTTTATCGCTTCTATGCACTGCTTAGCAAGCTTGGATGTTAGCATTTGGTCTCCTGAGGCTCCGGCCTTGCCACGTTGGCAAATAAGCTCTAGAGTTTTTGAAAACAGGCGTCCTTTTTGTGGCTTTTTCTCTCTCAGCATTCTTCGCACAATCATGGAGGTGCTGAACCAGTTGGTTGTATTCTTCATCGATATCATCAATGATGGTATCTTCCCATACTGCCGCAGTGGTGCCAAAGAGTTCCTAGTTGGTGGTCATTCTGGGAGTTCTCTTAAACTTTGCAGACTTTACTCTCCATCGTGTGGAGTAGAATTTTGCACAAAGGAGATGGTGGTCTGATCCTGTTTGGAATTTTGGGATGACAGCAACATCAGTCAGGCAAAACAGTTGATTGAAGATGATGTAGTCAATTTCATTGTGGAACTGTCCACCAGGGGATTCCCATGTCCAACATTTTGATTCAGCCTTTTGGAACTGTGAGTTCCCATGAATGGTCTTGGTGGACATGATGAACTCAGATAGTCTCTCACCCTATTCATTCCTTTCTAGGCCATGGGCCCCAATGTGGAATTCTTCGGCCTATCTTCTCAGTCCTATCTTGGCATTAAAATCACCGATTATGAACTTGTAGAAGGTGTGATCTTTTTTATAGAACTCCAGTTCCATGTAGAATTTCTCAATTTCTTCTTCCTTGTATGTGGATGTAGGTGTGTAGACAATGAAGATAGAAACTGCTGGCATTGGGCCACATCTCTTCAAGTGTAATCATCCTATCCAGTTTTTAGGCATTTTAGCTCTGAATGCAGAGCCTGGAATAAACTGGCTCTACATTGATTCAACTGGCTTTACATTGATTCATTTGAATGCAGAGCCAGAAATAAACCCTAAAAACAGGGTACTCCCTAAGGTGTAACTCAAAAACAGACAAATTGTTCCTTTCTATGTGACAGGCTAGGAATTGAGTGTGTGGATAGGTGGGACCTGGCAATCCTAATGAAGGGAAGACACTGGTGGAGAGATTGGAACTATATGTTGTTCTGATCTATATTATTTTAGACATAATAGTATGTCCAAAACCCAAGACAAAATGCTTTTTGTAAATCATTTTGCTTTAGTAAAAATTTTAAAGTATTAATGATTTTTGATTGTCATATTATTAGTTTTCATTGTGTCTCTCCCCAGGACAGACCTGGGGCAGAGCTGCTACTGGCTCTCACTGTGCCCAGCCACTTGCTCATGAGGCGCCCTGGAGGGATGGCAGGTTCTAGCCCTGGCCCGCCACCCCAGCAGAGCCTCACAACAAGCCAAACGACCCCCCCCCACTCCATGAGGACCTCCATTTTCCACATCCGGACTGCCCCTTGTCAGAACTCCACCCAGCAGATCAGCCTATCACAGCCCGGCTTGAGCAGCCACTTGCGGCCACACGGTTCATCAATAAATGCTGGATTTTGAGATGACTACAAGAGTATGCTACCCGCACGGCAGAGCCTGGCAAGCTACCCATGTCATATTTGATATGCCAAATACCAGTAACAATTATAGACCTCATTCCCAAGACCTGATGGAACGGTTTGAGGCTCTTTATGTTCCTGGAGCAAGCAGGTGTCCTTGGGCTCTACTTGCATGAGACAGGTCATACGGAGATGTTGCTGGTGCCCGCTCGAGCAAATTGATGATGAACAGGAAGACAGTGTCAGTGACAGTGTGTTTCTCACATACTATTTCTACGGTTGAACCATTTATTTATCATGTAACATAGGACTCCATTAAACTTGTAACAAAGAATAACACAATTAATTAAAAATATAAAAACTGTGGGGTTAGAAAACCTTTTGTCAATCTGACTTTCTAAAAATGTGTGGGTTGTTGGGGCCAGAGTGATAGCCCAGCAGGTAGGGCATTTGCCTTGCATGCGGCCAGCCCACGCCGGCCCCAGGTTCGATCCCCGGCATCCCATATGGTCCCCCGAGCACCGCCAGGAGTAATTCCTGAGTGCAGAGCCAGGAGTAACCCCTGAGCATTGCTGGGTGTGACCCAAAAAATAAAAATAAAAATAAAAGATGTGTGGGTTGGTCTGAGAAAAATAACTTCAATATAATGTATTATATTATTCTATTATTCAGATAAATAGTCATACTAGGTTTGTAATGTAAAAATTTGTCCTCACCTGAAGAATCTTAAGTAGCATCTTCAGAACTCTATCTTAAGAAAAAATTCCAACATCTAAACTTCTTGTCTTACAAAGTAAAAACTTTTCTATTTTTCAGAACATCATATAACAACAAATAGATTTGTTAAGTCTCATATATAGTATATGTGTATAGGTAAAATGCCGAGTACACATTACATATTATATATGCTCTGGTTCAAATAAAAAGCAATTAACATTTTTTCACCATTCTCATTGTTTTAAACTAAAGAGCAATTCACTCCTAAAATTCTATATGTAGCTAAAAGTTTGCATCCTCTCACATTTTCTATTAATTTTCAGCTTGTCAAATTAGTGACAGTGAAAAATATCACCATGACAGTTTGTGAAAACAAATTCCTTTATAGAGTTTCTACTACTGAAGACTTATTTAACCTTCACATGACCCCTTTAACAGAATTCCTAGCACTGAAATTTTCACTGAAAAATGTAATATAGATTGAAAGGAATAGATAAAATGATGATAAATGAAATTAGAACCATAATTTAGATAACAATGTCTGTTGTAAAATTATTATTTTCATTTTCAATATTTTATTTCATAAAGAAATAAACTTCAAAACTCATTCATAATTCATGTTTAGTTTGACTTAGAAAAGCAATGAATTGCATTGAAATTTCAGATTGCCAACTCATGTTATTGCTACATTAACAAAATTATATAAAATAAATTAAAGGTTTGAGCTATTCACATATCTTAGATTGAAAGCACAGTATGTGTTTGTGAAAGGCTGGAGGATTTGGGCTGAACCTGGCTGTGTTGGGGATCATTCTTGGAATGTTAAGAGGGTTATATGTGGGACCAGGTGTCAAATCAGGGTTGGCCACATGAAATGCAAGAGCTATATAACCTTTGCACTATCTCTTCAGTCCCTTGTTAAAAGTTGCTTATATTTGGTTTATATTTAAGTTTTAGGGAGATATTTAAGAAATGAGAACAGTTCTCAGATTAATAAAGACATTTAATATATCTATGAAGAATATAAAAATTTTGCCAACAATGAAGAGACAAATAAGTACAGATTCTGTGTTTTTCTGAGAAAATTCTGGAATTAAAAATATATAAGATAGCAATTTAAATATTTATGTTATTTTATTATGACTATTGATTTCCTAAATATGTTTCACGCATGTTGTAAAATCGCTCAATTTAAAATGAAAGATTTTTAGAATGGTAAGGATCTCTGTTATTCATTTTATTTTCTAAATTAATCTCTTGTGATTCTGTTGATATCTTGAGTATAAGTGGTACCAATGTGCTGTTCCTGAAAGGTCATGTTTTATTATAAAACTATAATATTTTTCAACTTTCTAAAAATCAGTGCCTAGCACTTTCCATTTTCTTCTTTTAGACATCTGTAAAACTGATATAAGATATCTGATATCAGAATTTCCCATGTAACACTGTCGGTTTTATGTTATAACAATTCATCCCCCAAAAAAAAGAATATAGTTTTGTCTGTTTTGCTATTTTTTTTTAAAATTTAGCAATTACATTCAATGGTAGTTGACAATAAAGAACTAACGGATATGCAGAGGATCTATCTATTCCTCCATTCGTCCATCTGTCCATCTGTCTGTCTGTCCATCCGTCTGTCTGTCTGTCTGTCTATCTAGCTCTCTATCTCATAGGTTTAGCATAGGTTCATCTGGATAATTTACCCCAAATAACACTGTTTAAGTATTTAGCTTTCCTCATTTCTTTAAAATGAGGACTAAAATGATATTAAAATAAAGGGATCTTTCAGGAAATAGGACATTTTGCCACAACTGTTAATGCTCCTGCCTAGTTCTGACATCTGAACCTCAGTGTAACTTACTGAGGAGAATCACATACACGTGGTGCCAGTATATACCACAGGTCAAAAAAGAACCTTTGACACTGATGTTTGTGAATTAAAAATGTATTTACATATGTATGTATGAACCCACAGAGATAAAAAGGAAAAAAAAGAAGAAACTACACTGAACTCAGGAAATTGAAAGTGATTTGACTTAGACAAGGTTAAATTTTATCACCAAGTCTTTAAGGGACGAGCTGGGGTTCCCTGGCTCCGCGCCCGTCGGGCGGGTTGGAGGGGGGATGTAAAGGACATGAGTATATGGAAAAATAATTTAAAAAAAGTGACTAACTGGTCTGAGAGGTTGACCCAGACATTTAGTGTTCTTGTCGCCATCTTTAAGAATATGTGTTACAGACATATTCTTAGAATGTGTGCCTACTTTACTTTCCTTGCCTTCAGCAGCTGCTTCAAAGATGCAGCCTTGAGAAAAACTGCTGCGACCTGTAAAGTGTTGCTAAGATCTGTTAGATACATTTAAGCACTCAAAAATTATTCACTTGTGGAAGTATGAAGGTTTGTGTGTGTGAAATTGCTTGTTTTACACCAAGACAAGCCATCTAAGTTCTCTTGCTATTTTTATCTCTCAGATATGAATCTGATGTCAGCTTTTTTGGTGTCGTTCTCTTTCTCACTCTCTCTCCTCCCTCTTCTTTCCTTCATTGTCTCTCATTCTCATTCTTTCCTCCTCTCCCCTCTCCATCTCTTTTAGCTGGCTATGTATAAAAAAACAGTTTCAGAGACCCCTTATATTATCCTACAGCTGTTATAACATGAGTGACATAAGGAAGTCTTATTCTATTTTAAAAATTTAAGTTTAAAAAATAGAAAATTGAAGTATAAAATGAATATTCGTGATTATAATGTTACATAATATAATCATATCATAGTTTTATATGATATTATATAATATGCTAGTCATATGATATTGTATTCAGGATACTATTATAATAATAAAATCATATAACGTAATAGAGTATTATGAGTGTCATAGATGTGGTAATTGTACTCTATCAAAGATATTTCAAAATTGATAAAGATGAGGTAAATATCAGGACAGATACATCATAGGGACACACTACATGCACTAGAGCTAGTTCCTTGATTATATAAATGTGTTTAATCGGAGAAATATAATACTTGTAATTCTGTATAATACAAATTTTATGACATAACATTTTAAATGCTAGGATGGGTGGTTTTTGTGTACAACCCCAGAATGTCTATTCCACACATATTTACAGGCATATAAAATATAATTATTCTGGTGCCAGACGGATAGCACAGTGGGGAGGGTGTTTGCCAGGCATTGGCCAAACCAGGTTCAATCCCTGGCATCCCATATGGTCCCACGAGCACCACCAGGAGTAGCTTCTGTGTGCAGAGCCAGGAGTAAACCCTGAGCATTGCTGTGTGTGACACAAAAAAGCTATAAATACATACACACACAGACACACACACAGACACACACACACACAGACATATATATATATATATATATATATAAAAAACACTTGTTTTTTCTTGAGAAAAGCCAATCTCAAGCTCTGCTCATCAGAATCCCACCCTACAGTGAAGTCTATTTCTAGCCCAGGTATGCTTGAACAGAGACAAATAAACATGGTGCAGAGCTGCTACCGTCTATCCCTGTGCTCGGCTGATCATGAGGTCTCAAGGAGGGAAGGCGGGTTCTAGCTCTGGCCCGCCATCCCAATAGAGCCTCGCAAGAAGCTCTATTGCGAGGAATAGAGGAACCCCCCAAACCAAGAGGGCTGCCATTTTCAACATCCAGACTCCACGGCTCGTCAGAGCTTCACCAAGGAGAAAAGCCAATGCCTCCCGTTTGCACGGTTCATCAGTAAATACACGAACTGAGAGTCTACTGCCGAGAGTATCCCACCCATATGGCAGAGCCTGGCAAGTTACCTGTGTCTTATTTGATATGCCTAAAACCAGTAACAATTAAAGACTTCATCCCCATGATCTGAATTAATGGTTTGAGCCTCTTCATGTTCCTGGAGCGAGCAGATGCACTTGGGCTACACCAGCAGGTGATGGGGACATATGAAGATGTTACTGGTGACTGCTCAAGCAAATCAATGAAGAATGGGAAGACAAGCGAAGTGAAGTGATCACTTGTTACTTTTCTTCCCATTATTCATCAATTTTCTCTAGCAGGCACCAGTAATGTGTCCATTCATTGGGAATGAGGTCTAGTATTGTCACTGTTTTTGGCATTTTGAATATACCACAGGTAGTTTGCCAGGCTCTGCCATGGCTCTGGGTTCATACCACGGGTCCCAGTCTTTTATATATATATATATATATATATATATATATATATATATATAAAAAAAGATTCAGAATACCAGATCAAATGGTCATAATATCAGTAAATATACCTTTAAAGAAGTTGGGGATATATATATCCCCAACTTCTATATATGGTATATATATATACATATGTATATATGTATTTAAGTTGGGGATATATATATCCCCAACTTCTTTAAGGTATATTTACTGATATTATGACCATTTGATTCACATGTAGTATTCTGAATCTTTTCTAATTTTATGACTTAGTTAACTGTTTCTTAATGATTTCATTGTTTTTATATTTATATTATTTAAAATAATTTGGTTATGACTAAGTTATTAAAACATTAATATAAATTGTGATAACTTTCTATTATCAGTTTATAAAATCACTAAAATAAGCATAATAATAACTTATGCCATTTAAGTTTGAACTAGCACTAACTCAGTTTGTGACCTTATTTAGAAATACAGTTTTGCTAATTCAATCACTGTAGGCTTTAATTCAAGGTGACCATTATATTTTTTAAAAGGATAAATTTGGATACAGGAATAAGACATATTGCAGTAGACAAGGTGAACTGATACAGAGAAGACAAATATAAATGCATGCAAAAGGCGAGAAACACCAGGAGTTTCCAACAATCACTGGAAGCTAGAAGTCCATATAAATTCCTACTTTAGAGTGTTTAGAGGGGTCATATCAACTGAAACCTTGATTTTGAACTTCTAGCTTTAAGAAATGTGAACAAAAGTATTTCTCTTATTTTAAGCAACCCAGCTCTTTGTACTTTGTTACAGCAGAACTTTGGACCTGGTATACCTTATAAAATCTTGGATTTTGGAGCCTCATTAGCTATTCTGCCATTTAAATAGAAAATAAAAAATATTTATCACTTCTAGTTCCTGTCCCATCTTTTTTTCCTTGTTTTATAGCTATAGACCAAACTTTTTCTGAATTAAGTTTCTATAGCTTAATAATAAGTTATCTAATAAACTGGCCATATGCTTCATCTAAAACTGGAGTACTTTCTGACCAGCTTATGGACTTATTTGTTCTAATAACCAAACCAGAGAGATTCATGTATTATCCATGTTCTGAAAAATTGCTTCACAAAATATAACTCTGTGGTGAATATGTCAATGTTTAGTGTATTCTTCTAGGACCTAGCTTATGATTAGATCATAAGGCAGTAATAGATGATTATCACATGGTACGTAATCATGAAAATATTGACTTTGTTCTTTCTTCTCTATAGAGTCAGTTCAACCAGAGTGTGTAGTTATTGCTGAACTGAAGCATATCTGACCTCTCTATGTCCCCTTGCTTCTTCACCTAAACTGTGATCCCAGATGCTGGGACAAAGTGGTTTCTTGATGACTGGAATTATTGTCAGTATTTATCACAGCCTCCACTGCTATGGAGTCTGTGACTCATGCAGAGCTGTGTTGGATGACAGGTTTAGCTAATCTGGAAGCTTTGTTGTTTTGCCCACTCACAGCTTAATCTATTTAAGCCAAGGTTCATTCTAATGAGACCTCTCTTCTATGTAAACACTGCTAGAGGATGTGGCAGTTACAGAAGTCACCTTGATTGAGTAACTTCTGACTTATACATCTACTAAGACTTCTATGTTTTCTAGATTGGGCACAGCTCCTCTTTATACCCACTTCACCCAGTGTGGACAGTTAGAATTTACCAGGAGACTACCTCCCTGGCTACATCGAGACTATAGGAAGACTATAGGAAGACTATAGGAAGGATCATACTAGTTTGCTCTAAGCAGTGTGACCCTCTCAGTACAAGAGAACAAGATACTCAGAATCACCCTGGTGCAGATAATAATAAGGACCTTGTGGGTACCATCTAGATTACATGAAGCTCATGAAATTAAGATGTATTACTTTATATCAGCCCTCTCTCTCCTCAGTCTAATCCTGAGATTATCTCTTTTACATAAGAGATAATCTCAGGATTAGTCCTTGGCATAACCTTTATTTATACCTGCAATAGGGTGTGGCACTGCTCTTCTACACTCTGTTTAGGGTTCTTTGTTGACATGACCCTCCCTGTCACAAATCAGATTACTTTGGTGTTTATAAAGGAACTGACTTGAGGCCCCTAAGCCATTTGGCTTTTGGCTTTTGGCTCCTTCGGCTTTTGGCTCCTTCGACTTTTGGCTTTTGGCTTTTTTGCTCTTGGCCTTTTGCTCCTTCTTCTGGGTAGGACTCATCTCTGTGAGATCCTCTCTCTTTGGTGGGAGACTTATGGTCTAACTTTGGACCAGAGCTAGAGTTTGTTCATTATATTAGAGTGTTGTGGAAGAGCTTTTGTAATATTAAAAGCCTTTTTGGAACTACAGGGAACTCTTGAGTTTTCATCTGTTCCCCGGTGTCCTCGGAGGTAGAAGAGAACTTCTGTCCTGACACTGTCAGGGACCCCAGCAGCATCCCCGATATCTGGCATCTGTGGGTGGGCATGACGGACATTGTCTGGCCTAATCATCATCGGACAGAGATCATCTGTGTCCGAACCATGAGTAAATGATGATTTCTCGTGGTATAAATATGTTGTATCTTTTATTGGATCAGAACCGTATATAGCCCAGTCAATGAAGTTCCTTTCTGAGAACTACTCTATCTTTTAACAAATCATCTGGGTCCTTGTGATTCTTAAACTGTACCTTTGTGTAAGGACAATGTTTAACAGAGAGAGGGAAGAATGTAATAGATTAAATGCAATCTTAAGGGACGAGGTTTACTCAGCAATTAAAGAAATAAGTGAGAATCATAAAATTACAGGTAGACTGGTCTTAAAGCTTGAGGACAGACTTAATTAAACAGAGTTTAAAATTTGAAAAGAAATTAGAAGAACAGGATTTAAAATTCAAAGAAAAATTAGAAGAACAGGAGAGTAAAATTATTAAACAGGATTCAAAATTAGAAGAACAGGAAAATAAAATTATTAAACTGGATTCAAAATTTTAGGAAAAAATAGAAGAACAGGAAAGTTAAACTATTAAACAGGATTTAAAATTTGAAGTAAAGTTTGAAGAGCAGAAGAAGGATATCAGTAAGATAAGCACTATCTAAGAGGGAGAAATCGACAGAGAGTTAGAATAGATGGACAGAAAGAGGAGGTTTGGAAGTTAGACATAAGATTGAAAGAACAAAAGGAAGAAATATGTAGGAAACTTGGAAACTTAAACCAAGAAAATAATGCATTACGCACGGAGATTTCTGATTTCATAACTTACCAATCAGGACCTAGAGCATACCGGAAACTGAGGCGTGATCCAACTAAAAGCCATTCTTAAACACGCCCAAAGCTGTAGACTTGAAAAAGGTGTATACATTCCCATTGCAAAAAATCTAAAAGAATTCTAATGTGGCTGATAACTTATAGGAGGATCAGGGAAACCCAGAGGAGGCAAATTCTCAAACTGAAAATCTCCCCGAGTTAATACCTTCAAAGGGGAAGATGCTCCTCTGACAGATACTACAAGCTCTGATGAGGAAGAAGGGGAGGAACAGGTTCGCTTGTGCACGCACCAAGAGCCGTGTAGTTCCTCTGGTGGTCAATCGAATAAAAGTCAAAGAGCAAAGCCCAGCAATCTTTCTCATGACCAATCTAAAGATAAAGTAAAACCGATTTATGAAGACTTAAAAATTGAGTCAATAACCCCGTTCAGGAAGGCTTGCAACAAGTTTGGAATATCAAGTCCGTATTCTTTAAAATATTTAGCTGATTGGAGCTAAAAATAAAAGTGGGTATTGTCAGACTTTGAAATGGTAGCCAGTACTTGTCTGAACTGATCACAGTTCATGCAATGGCAAATGTGGTATGCAGAGGGGGTTAACATGAATATTGATACTTTAAGAAACACAGAATCTGGCCATAATATAACTTTTTCCATGCTGCAAGGTGAAGGTGAATGGGCAAAAGAAAGAAAAACAAGCGACATTACCTGAACCTGTTTTAAGATTTGTTCGGGAGACAGCATTAAAAGCATGGGGAAAAGTAGATGCCGACCCAGAGAATCTAGGTAGCTGTACAAAAATTTACCAGGGTCCTAATGAACCGTACTATGATTTTATTGGGAGATTAAGTGAGACAATCCACAGACAGGTTCAAGACCCATCCACTCAACAAATCCTAAAACGAACCTTAGCATATGAGAACGCTAATCAAATTTGTCAAGCAATACTATATAGTATTAAGGAAAAGAAGACCTCATGGGATATCTAAAGGCCTGTAGAAATGTTGGTTTGGCCTCCCATGGGACACAGAATGCTATAGAGGCTTATCCCATACAGCAGGAGGATCAGGAGAGGGGTGAAATGTCAAACAGCTTCAGGGAGAGAAACAATAATCCTCAAAGGATAAACAGTGATCAGGGAAACTATGCTAATAATCACAACCCCACCCCTCGGAGGGCCCCACCTGGACTATGCCCAAGGTGGGAGAAGGGAAACATTGGGCTAGGACTGTCAGTCTCAAAGATGAAGTCAGCCTCAGGCTTCATCTGGACAGATAACCTGCTATAACTGCAAAGGGAAGGGACACACATGTAGAAATTGCCTATCTTCTAGAACTATCAATACAGGGCAACATCCTAATAATCCCTTTATGGAAAATGTTACATGGATCCCTTTCCAGGTTCCACAAGCACTGCAGGCTCAAATGACACCTATGCCTCCCTCAAATGCAGGAAACTGGGTGGGGGCCAGCCCCAGGCCCAGCTGAATCCAGGGGCACCCTCATTCATCCCACCTGCCCAGTATCCTCCAAATCAGAACCCACAGAATTGCAATAAATAAATACTCACCAGACTGCCACATCAGACAATGGCAGTCTTGACATTCTCTGCCCTAAGACTGTCACCATATACCCAAGTCAAGATCCTTACATGCTAAAAACAGGAATAAAAAGGACCTGCTCCCCCTGGTAGTATGGGTTTAATTCAGGGAGCGATTGGCTGAAATTTAAGGGAATTGAGGTGCATTTCAGACTTCTAGATCCTGAATCTCGTGGAGAGATAGTACTGTCAATCTCTGTGCCAACTAAATGAACTTTTGAAAAAGGGTAACCGCTTGCTACACTATTATTAATTTTTGAGGATCCATCTAGTCAGTCCGAATACCCTAGAGCTGGTGGGTTAAATAGTACCAACCCTTCTGCCAACTTCATTGTTGGTTATACAGCCTCATAGAACCAAGCCCCCCAGCCACCTGCTAACTATCTAGTTGGGTACACTACCAGGATTTCGCAGGCCAAACGGTCAATTATACCCATCGAAATTTATAAAAGGAAATTCAAAGGCATGTTGGATATAGGGGCAGACATGACCATAATCTCCACCAAGTATTGGCCCTTAACTGGGCCCTAAAGAGACTGTCCCATAGCCTGAGAGGGGTAGGCAATATCTCCTCTTCTCTTCTCCGACAGAGTGCGAGATGGCTGCCGTATTGGCCCAAAAAGGGAACGTAGCCATGATCTAGCCATCCAGCTGTATATAGCCCCTATGCCTTTAAATTTATGGGGTCGAGACATGCTGGAGCAGTTGGGAGCAGTGATTCACATACCTCGTCCAATCCCCCATCGGACACCTGTTCCAGCTCTCCTTAATAAGCGTAACTCAGGGAGTAACCCTTTTTAATTGGGTCCGCTGTGGTTAAGCACCAACCACCTATCCATATTCAGTGGAAGTCTAACAAACCTATATGGATAACACAGTGGCCCCTCAATATCAAAAAGTTAGAGGCTCTGACAAATCTAGTGGAAGAACAGTTGAATTTAGGACACATTGAGCCACATTTTCAGAATGGAATTCCCCAGTTTTTGTGATACAGAAAAAATCAGGCAAATGGTGGTTGCTGATTGACCTAAGGAACGCCAATTCCACAATGATCCCCATGGGAGCCCTGAAACCTGGGCCCCCTCCCCAGCAGCTATTCCTAAAGATTGGCCACTAATTATCATAGACTTAAAAGATTGCTTCTACAGCATACCTATCCACCCAGATGATCATAAAAGGTTTGCATTTTCAGTTCCTTCCATCAATCATAAAGGTCCTTTACGTAGGTTTCAATGGACAGTATTACCACAAGGAATGACTAACTCACCAACAATGTGTCAACTCTTTGTTGATAAAGTTTTGAGACCTACTTGTGTTAAATTTCCCAATCGCATACATCATCCACTACATGGATGATATCTTGCTAGCCTGTGATAATTCCAAAGATCTCCAAAATTTGTATAATGAAGTAATGACAGTTTTACCCAAGGCTGGTTTACAAGTAGCTATGGAGGAAATTCAAATGCAGCCTCCATATGAGTATTTGGGCTATGATCTTGACCGCACTACAGTGCATACTCAAAAAATTTCCATTAGTCAAAAGAAGCTCAAAATCTTGAATGATTTTCAAAAACTGCTAGGAAATATCAGTGCCCCCTCACTTGGGATTCCTAATTATGAGCTCAGCAATTTGTTCCACACCCTTGAAGGTGATCCTGCTTTGAATAGCCCAAGACAATTAACTCCTGAAGCTCAGAAGGAATTAGACTTTTTATGGATTGGCTTCAAAAATCTTAGCTGTCCAGATTTAATCCCAGAGAAAAAGTATGGTTATTAGTATTTAACATTCCCGAGTCTCCAACAGCTGCTACAGCTCAATTATCTGGAACTTGGAATGGGTTTACTTACATAACAAGCAGAATCATACTGCTATACCTTATCTTGAGATGATAGCAAACCTTATAATTAAGGGAAGATCAAGAACCCAAGTATTGCTTGGATATGATCCTCCTGTAATTGTATTACCTGAACCTAAAAAAAGAAATTGAAGCTGTTTTACCACTCAGTGAAATCCTTCAGAGAGCTTTAGCAGATTTTTCAGGAAAAATACCTTATTATTACCCAGCTGGAAAAACCTGGGAATTTCTGAAAAGGACACCTTTTGTAATTTCCACCATTATCAGTTCCTCACCTATTCCTGATGCTTCAGTATACTATATTGATGGCTCCTCATCAGGAAAGGGTGGAATTACTGGTCCTTCATTGGCCACAACAGTGCACACAAATTATAAATCTTCTCAGCAAGTGGAACTCGCAACCCTGACATTTACTATCCCATATATCTGGCCCATGTAATGTGGTGAGTGATTCAGCATATGTAGTTGGTTTATTTCCTGGAATCGTCACTGCTTCATAAATGCCCATAATCCCATAATTCAGGAGCTACTCCAGAAACTAAAAGGAATCCTCCATAAAAGAACATTTCCTATATATATTTCACATATCCAGTCACACTCTGGCCTCCCAGGCCGATGGTTCAAGAAATGCAGCAGCAGATCTCTTGGCAGCACCTGTATTCAAATCAGATGAGGAAGAGCACCAAACTCTGCATACAAATGCTCTCCGCCTTTATGTACACCGTGGTATCCATGGAGACAGGCTAAACGAATGGTCCGTATTTGTCCTGTCTGTGCTCCCTTACATTGTACATCTCATGTAGCCAGAGCTAATCCTCGAGGTTTACAGACAAACCAATTGTGGCAGATGGACATAATGCATACTAACTTATTCCCAAACAAACCTTTCCTTCATGTGGTCATTGATACGTATTCTCGGTTCATATGGGCTGTTCCAATGACTTCTGAAAGAGCCAAATCTGTTTGCTCCTTTTTACTTCAGTGCTTCTCTGTCATGGGTATTCCCCATACCATAAAAACAGATAATGGTCCTGCTTACACCAGCAAAACCTTCAAATCATTTTGCGAAGAGTGGCAGATCAAACATATTACAGGAATTCCATATAATTCACAAGGACAAGGAATTGAAGTGCTCACAGAATGCTTAAAACTCAGTTACTGAAGCAATGAAAAACAAGTATGGCTCCAATGGATTCTTTATCTTTAACATTATTCACCTTAAATTTCTTAAATTTACCTCAGGGCAAGATGTACACAGCTGCTGAAAGACATTTTCAAGAAATATACAGGCTCAGAAACCAATCAATTCACCTATCTGGGTGAAAATTGATGATAAATGGGTAATAGGTACCTCCTCATTCGAGGAAAAGTATATGCGTATGTTTCAACGGATGACAACTCTCACAAGAAGCTTTGGGTCCCACTCACGTCTAGTTAAAACTTGAGTTCTCCAAGATTCAGGAAATGCCTAAATTCTTTTGAAATAAGTTGCAGAAAGAAGTCACAAACTACTGTTAAAACCATTTACACTTAGTTCACTTATAATAATAATCTTGCCTTGTAGCCTATTGATGTGATAGATGAGGATAAACTCTTTCTTTAAAAAAGAAAGGGTGGAAAAAGCTGAACTCTGGAAATAGTGTTCTATGTCAAAATGGTTTAACAATTAATGAGTTTTCTAATGTTTCTTGTTTATAGATATTTAAAATTTTAAAAAATTACAGGAAGAGAACTTGGCTGCTACAGATTCCTTCTATAGGTACTTAATAATCCGTACTCTTACCACAATGCTCATTACAAAAAGGGTTGGCTAAGTTAATGAAAACCTTTTCTCTGATGCTTCTATTCACAGGAATGGATACTCTCTCACCATAATATTTGCCAGCTTTATATTCATGAAGCCCTTGATTTAATAACATTTATCACCCTAGATGGGTCATATATACAGCTGTAATATACTGATCGATCAAATTTGTGTGTGTGGTCATGTGTGTGGTGGCCACCATTTTGTTTGTGAATAATGCGTCTATGTTATGTCTAAACGACTGCCTTCTCAATTGAATTCATTAGCTCCTTCGCTGACCTATTAGACTCATCAATTTTGGATTCGGCAATTCTCATACTTATATCACTGCTCTACCTGCATTGTAGCTTCTTTATGTTCTCTCTCCATTCCAGACTTGGATTTCTGCCAAACCCCCACGATCTCTATTTGTGACTAATTATGAAAAGTGTTTTTGTCTCACCTAAAATGAAGTTATAGGTATGGTTACCGGTGCCAGTGTTCCCTTGCTGAAGATGCCTTGCGAAAAGCTTGTACCACTGTCCCAGAGACCTATTTCAGCGCTTGAGAAGTTTGTGCCAGTGCTCCTGAAACCTGATCCAGTGTTCCTGATAATACATGGAACTCCTGATGATTGTTCTCCTGAGATTCATTCCTGTCTTCACCGATGCTACTGTTCCAGAATCAGTTCTTTGGACCTTGTTCCAGAGACATGACTTCATGGTAAATAGACTCTCACTAATTTAGGACAATACAGGCTGTAGTCAGTTATGACCAAACAGTCAGAGACATTTTTCTATGAACTTTGCTCTGGGTTCAAAAAGGGTTCGGACATTGGGACAATATATGATATTACCTTGTAACTGGAATTGTTCCTTTTTCTGTATCACTCCTCTGTATGTATTATTTAGAATACTTGTTTTTTATTTTGTAAACAAAAAGGGAGAGAGCTGGAGAATGAGTCTAACAGTACAGCCCACCATAGACATTTACCCAGTGGTAACTTAACAACTTGTCCCCACTCCAGGACTCTTCAAAGGTAGAAAAGGCTCCCAGCCATATTGGGAAAAGCTAATGCCTTTGCTGGGAAAAGCGTAGAAGTCTGCTGCCCAGAAGCCACTGGAGTGGTATCTCATTGTCCTGTGAAAATTTTGGATGAAGAGCAGAATTGGAAGCCAAACTAGAGAAGCTACAGCTGGAAGCAGAGCTCTTGAACAGGTCTGTGTATTGAAACTGAGCTCAAGAACATCAATGCCAAGATTCTCATTGCAAAGAAATTATTAGCCCAGATTTAGGGTCTGGTGGTCAAAGACTGCACAATTCTCCTGTAGTATAAGAATATGAAGCAGAGACAGAATATTGCCTGTAGAAGAAAGAAAGGGTGGTAGCAACTGGAGCCCTGGCAGATTACAGAACTCGATATATACCACCTGTATACCTAAATAGTCTTGGGGAGATCTTTAGTCAGTAGGTAGGGATGTCCTTAGCAGTCAGACATCTGTACTTTTGGAATTTGCTGGCTCATAGAGTGATATGCTCTGTGCAAATGATGAAAAACTTGACAGAGGTCAACTTATGGTTTCTCTGAAACAGGTTACAGAATAGTTAACATTGCACCCAGGACACTCACTCATTTCTTAACTGGGAGATAACTGCAAAACCAGGACTCCACTGAACTTCTGAATACATTGAAAACCTTTACTGACCTAACACAGTTTCTGCAGAAGTTATGGATATGGAAGACTATGTTTTATGTGAATGCAAAAAAAAATGCTGTTTAGATCTTAGATGTATATCCAGAGACTAAAGCAGAGGCTTTCAAGTTAATGGGTCATCTGGCAATTTCCAAAGAAGGGGAGATATATTTTCTCTTCTAGGATAAATTATGTTCAGAATTCTTCAAGGTTCAAGGTTGGGGCTAGAGGCCTCATGTACAGATACGTTTCCATTGCTCTCTCACTAATGTGCAGCATGTCCTAGCCCTAGTACATAAAGGTGAAGGGTGTACTCTTTTGTATGTCAATTGCTAAAGTCCCTCATTACATATCATCTATTAATGGGTACATGGGAAAGACTTTAACTATAAGAACCACTCAGATGAAGCTGGTAATTGGTTGGTGGTCAATATAGTATTTCTATATACTGGAAATAATGGCACTATTCCCAATGCACACACAGGGAGTTCATTTTTTAAGGACTGTGGTTGATTGTCACCCTTGATGAATTTTGAATCTTGGAACAAATATAGTAAAGATGATCTGAAGGGACCAAGCCAGGCTTGGAACTTACCAGAGCCTCAACAAATAGATAATATTAAACAGTCCTGGTTTCATTGTAGGATAGACTGAGGTTATTTTGACTCAAGGGGAGTTAGAAAAGGTATAAATTATGCTGTCAGTGCTAGGACAGCAATTCCCCTGTGTGATCTGTTAGGAAGCCAGAAAAAAATTGGAGAGGGACTGTACATTAAGAGGAACTGAGCAAGATACTGCTACTACTTCAAGCATCAGTCCCATAAGTGGTTGACCTCCTGTAGGCATTCTGTGTCATGAGTGCTCCTTTAGGACTGACCCTATGCTTTGTTTCTTCTCCAGTAACATTACTCTCAAAATGGCTAGGACCTGGGAGCTACAATATTGGACTTCCGTTTAGACCTACTTACAAAACCCAGCACTATGACATGAGCTGGTTGTCGCAGTGCCAGCTGAATGGATGACTATATCACTATATTGTTGGAATTCACCAAAGCAATGATTTTCTTGCAGGTTTTGATTGTGCAAGTCCTGTAGTGTTCATATGCTAGAAAATACACAGGAAGGTCATGATTGATAAGGAATTTCAGGTACCTGACATGTCTGTCAAATTATTGGAAATTGCCAAGATAGGTAAGGTGAAAGTAATCCTCAGAAGTCATAAACATAAATCAAATGTAAGCCATGGATCACACAAAACACTTGCAGATGTTTTCTAGCTGTTGAGGATTGGAAGGTTTTTTATACCGCTTAACTCAGCTAATAAACTTTCCACACACATTGTCTTGCAAGGGAGACATTTTAATAAAACCCCAGAGGTATTGTGTGACAGAGAACACCTTTGTTCTCCATTTATATCAGGGAGCAGGACAGTATCCCCTTTTGCCCCACGGGGTTGGCGGACAGTGGACAAATAAAGACTAGAGAATCCAGCAATGTTTCAAAATTCTTTACTCACACAAATTCTGGCATTATAATTCAATAAGAGGAAATCCCCAAACTTTAATTTCCTAGCTGGGCCAGGCCACATGTAGGTTTAGACTCCTAGGCCAAGATGACTGCTACCACATGCTTACGCCCAAACAGGTGGAAATGAATCCAAACAGGCAGAGAGTCTAGCTGGCTGAGAGAACCAAAATGGCCAAAAGGTGCCTTCTCTTTCTTACTCGCGTCTTTTATTGTCAGAAGCCCACCAAAGGCTTCCAGCCCAGTCCATTGTGGGCTGGGCTATTTAGGACAAAGCCAGGTGAATGACCAATGACTGTATAGACATGCAGATATTCAGGTGGGCCCTTTGGCTCAAGCTTCACAAATACTAATATGCCATTGCTGATTATCTGAGAGGAATCTTAGTAGCAGAGTGGGGAGGGGCGGCATTTTAAACCAAAAGCAGTTCATATTATAATTTGTAGAGAATGGCATTAATACTTCTTACCATGAATATATAGCTAGCCAATTCCAGCAAATCCTAAACTGCCATCAGGTCCATAATCTGCTCAGAATAGCATACTTTGGCTTTTGCTTTAGAATCAGAGACATGTCAGTTTGCCCAGAGGGTTCCTGGCATGTCTCTTTGAACTAGCAGAACTGATTACATTATGGTTGATCCATCTTGTAATATCTATATGTATGTTCCTCATGGGACCAGTGGGGATAAAAAGAATATTGAATTGGAGCAAGCAACAATAAGGATATTCATAATAAGGATATTTTGCCATATACAATTATAAAATCAATCCAATTATGCCCATACTCCCATTGTATCTGCTCTGGAGATTCCCAAAAGGCGGGGAGAAGTTCTTAACATAAGCTAAATATAGCAGGAACCTAGAGCTCAATAGGGTATCACCCCCAATTTGTAGACACTCACAGTCACCAAGAGGAACAGAAAGACAACCCAAGCCTAGCATGTGATCAAACCAGGTATTCTATTTGAGTTGAACTTGCAAGTGATGGCTGATTATTTGGCTAAATTATGTGGCAGTGCTCAGTGTGGTTGCACATAGTGCTTTGGGTCAGTGCTTTGGAAAGGCAAAGAAACCCCTGCATACTCATAGAGAAAGAATATATTTCTCTGTATGCTGCTCTTCCAGCTCCAGTGGTTTTTACAGAGATATCTCTGGTGACTGTCAACATGATCTATACAATAGCAAGGTGAATTAAGATGGGGTTTTCCAGCAGTGGAACAGAAAGACACAGAGGCCCATACAAGCCAAGTGAAGAGCTTATCTGCAGCAGCTGTGCATGTCTTTACTAGTCTACTATAGGCAAAACTATAAGCTGTGTTGCAGCTCCTACTTTTGATGAGAATGAATACTGATCCTGAATCCCAGAAACAGGACATATTCCCAACCCTCATATGGAGGGATAGCTCATCCTGGCAGGCACTGACATACAGAATACTTCAAAACGGAACTACTTAAACATCCAACATTTTGCAGATATGATCTGGTATGATAACTAAGACTGGTCAAAACAGTCAATGGGCTGAACTGAGGGAGTTTTTCTCTTATATGAACAGGGCCTCACCCCTAATTATCTTACAGAAAGTTGTTCTATTTGTGTGACTATTCTGTTGTACATTCCAGCTGGTAGACAATTTCCTTTGGTATTAGCCAATGTGACAAGACTTATGTGGAAAATAAGGTATTAAAGGAGATAATCATGTACTATGTCTCTCTCTAGTCTCCCCAGGAAATGAGGAGGCCAGTACCCTGGAAAATGTACAGTGGCTCAAAGGAGCCCTGCTTTGGGTGCAGGGATACAGAGGGACTGCTGGCAGACAGTCCAGGATTCCAAAATACAATGGAATGGTACTTGAGCCTGGTCACAGGAGTCTAAATGAAATGTCCATGCCTGTGGCTGAATTACTCCACTTGGAATTGTCTGGGATGGCTGATGACTGTAGGGCTGGATTTGAAATCATTATACACTATTTTATGAGCAAAAAAGGAATAAAAAACTTGGAGTACTGTCTTGTCCTATGTAAGGACGCTTAAATGGTCTGGAGAAAATATCAATAGTATAGATCAGTGCTGGGGCTGGAGGCGATAGCAAAGCGGGTAGGGTGTTTGCCTTGCACGCGGACGGCCTGTGCCGGCCTGGGTTCGATCCCAGGCATCCCATATGGTCCCCCGAGCACCTCCAGGAGTAATTCCTGAGTGCAGAGCCAGGAGTAGCCCCTGAGCATTGCCGGGTGTGACCCAAAAAAAAAGTATAGATCAGTGCTGATAAGGAAGTACAGCCTGTTTGAAACCTAAATGGAAGGGCAACCCATAGCTTCACCAGTACCACAGATCAGTTTGTGCACGTTTATGAGCTAAAAGTGGCCATTGTTCTTTTATAACTGAGTGTATGATGTAGCTGGAGTTTTCCATATGTCTCTGTCTGCCTTTGCTATGCTTTAGAAATGAGATATGTATAATGCTCAGCTCTGAGAATTGTGTTTATGTGGAGGAATACAAGGTGATATTTTCAATGCAACCCACAAAACTTAGGGTTACTGAATAAAAAACTTCCCAAGTATGGTCTTAGAGATTCTCACTCTAAGCAGGTTGGGATCTGCTCTTTGATATGCTGGGAATAAGGTTCTAATTAGGGATGAGTCATCAGTACTTACATAGCCACTCTTTATAAAACTAAGCATGTATGCACTGGGACTAGTGTGTCCCCATCACCTCATTGACTCTGTTAATTCCTCTCTATGTCTGTTAAACCTAAGTGCACAGCAATGTTTGGAACAAAGCATGTAGATCTCTTGGGCTCCTAGGTTCTTCTTCGGGCAATATAATGCTATCAAACACACTTACCCAGGATGGAGCAGGTGCCCAGTAATACTGCACGTGAATCTCATTATCTTCTAACTGTGCACTCTATGCAGATTTAATCTGCATACCCAGAGTATGTATGTATCCACAAATGTATCCACATTTCTACATTTCTAATAAGTTCTCTGACACAATGATGCTTTCATTTTGGAGAAAAGAAACAAAAATATTTATTGAAGATTAGTTTATGCTCTTTGGTTCCTTTGTTGGAATTTTCAAGAATATAATTTTTCTGTATTTCACTAAAACACTATACAGATGTAAGAACTTGTAAAAAAAGTGTATTGGTGCCCACTGTGGGGGGGGGGCCCCCCCCCCCGGGCGGGGGGGCGGGAAGCACCAGGGGCACAAACAGATATTTTTTGAAGCAAACATGGTCTTTGTAAGACTATGTAATTTAAATAAGATTAGAGGATTAGTGTCGGAGAAGCTGCTGGGGTCCCCAACAGTGCCTGGAAGTGAGTTTCCTTCTACCTCTGAAGCCGGGCGGGAATGGATGAAAACTCAGGAATCCGATGCAGTTTTAAAAGGGCTTTACTAACACAGGTTCCGATATACAATCCAAAAGCAAAAAAAAACCTCCAGACTCTGGGTTCCCAGCTAGGCCCCAGCCATGTGTAGGCCAAGATGGCTGCCACCATGTGTTGAGGCCCAACAGATAATGGAGAGGACAGAGAAGCAAAATGCCAAGGGAAGTCAAAAAGGCAAAAAAAAGAAAAAGGGCCTTCTTTTTTCTTGCAGCTTATTTTATAGCTAGAAATCTGCCCAAACTTCCCAGCCCGGCCCATTCTGGGCTGGGCTATCTAGAGATGAAAACAGGAAAACAGCTCTATAGAAATGTAGCAGCGATAGCCCAGTGGGTAGGGCATTTGCCTTAAACACAGCCGGCCTGCCAATGCCAGCCCGGGTTTGATCCCCCGGCATCCCATATGGTCCCCCAAGCACCACCAGGAGTAATTCCTGAGTGCAAAGCCAGGAGTAACCCCTGAGCATCGCTGGGTGCGACCCAAAAAGCAAAAAAAAAAAAAAAAAAAAAAGGTAGCAACTTCAGGAGGCCTTCTGGCTGTTTACAAGAACCCAGAGCTCATTCAAAGCCTCCTAGTAGAGCTGGGAGGAGCTATGAGCTAAATGTAACTTCCCCTGGCAGTGAGGGTAAAATGCCCTCAGGTAATTTCTCCCAGCACCTCAGCTAATAACTTGAGCCAAGATCTGCCTGGAATTGCCTTTATAGGGTAGAGAAGGGGGTTTCTGAGATGGTATGTCTCTGTACCAAAGACTATACTAATGCCAGTTAAATATTTCCCCAAGCCTTCACAAGAGTCTCCTCTACTTCACGGTAGTTTTGCATTTTAGCTGCCTTTTGAGTTATCAGAGAGCCATGCTTGCTTGCTTGGAGGCAAACAGCATTTCTCTCTGGTCTAATTACTTAGAGATCCAACGTTGGCAGGCAAATATGCTGGTAAGATCTAGCTAGTCCACGATGATTGTGGTAGCATGAGAGAATATTTATACCAGCCAGTACAGAATACATGGTCAGATAAACTGCCACATTTGAACTACACCCCCATCTACGAAGTGACCTGCAGGAGGCAATCCAGGGTAGATGCAGAGGTTCTTTGTCCTGCAACAGATTGAGAGAAAATAATTTAAAAATTGCATTCTACTACCAATTTCAAGCTGTTCAGAATCTATTAAAATTGTGTAAGCTTTTTTTTGAGCTAAAAAGTCTCTTTAGATCAACCACTTCTTTTAGAAACATATTTTCCATATCAAAATCACATTTGCCCTTCTTAAACATCTATCCTTACATTTATTTTTACCATAACAATGTGCCAAGAAGCTTAGCTACAAATTTCTTAACATGGCATGAGCACAATTTTAAGGTACTAGCTCAAAACGCAATTTCTGGATGATATTTCGGGCTATTTTATTTCTATTTCTTCATTCTATAGAAGAAAGCAGAATTTCTATCAATCAATTTGGGAAAATCTACATCTCATTAATTCACTTGTTTCACATTTTGCTGCTACCAGGTGTAACTGGGACAAAAAATATACTTCTTCACCAAATAATGAGTTTTCAAACAAAATTTCGAGAATATTGTTTTCAGACATGGTTATCATGTCAAAAAGACTGCATAATAAGTGAAAACTTGAATTAAATTATAGGACCTAAAGGTAACCTTCAAAGTAAGTCATGATCTTCCAATAAGGACAACAGAATTTACAAAAAGGAAACAATATGACAGTACTTACTATTGCAGAGAGTATCTGTGGCTCATTAAAGTCAATATTTTCTTCATTTTCTAGGTGCAGGGTTTGGCCTTGCATTTCAATGTCAAGTCTATAAGGGGATTTTTTTTATACAACTAAGTTTTAACTTAGTGGAAGTTTCTTATTGAACCTAGTGGTAGTGGACCGGAGCAATAGCACATCAGGTAGGGTGTTTGCCTTGCACACAGCCGACCCAGGTTTGATTCCCAGGCATCACATATAGTCCCCCGAGAACTGCCAGGAGTAATTCCTGAGCGGAGAGCCAGGAGTAACCCCCTGAGTGTCACCGCGTGTGACCCCCAAAAAAAAAAACTCTAGTGGAGGTGCTAAAGTTCCATTATTTTGCAAACATGAGCTCAGCTCGAATTCTTTTAATTGAGAGCTAAAGTGTATTTATGACTTTTTGAAATTAAGTCTGGTGGTCTCAATCATTAGGGCATATGTTGTGGAAGATTTTAGTCATCTTGAAACTTTCTGGTTTATTTTTTCTTTACACCAATTAGTTATCGGAAACTTTCTGGATCTGTGCTTAGGGGTGACAATGATCATGTTTAGCTAACATATGTGCACTGAGGATTTGAAACAGGTACAAAGCAACTGTAGTCCAGTTGCTTACCCCTTTTTTAAAAAGTTTTTATTTTTACAATTACAAAGATATACAATTAAAAATTTCATATTTCGGTTTTGGTCATACAGTGTTCCAGCACCCATCCCACCACCAGTGCCCATCTCCAACCACCAATGTTCCCGGTTCCCTCCCCACTCCCCCAGCCCTCCTCCATGGCAGGTTCTTTATTTATTTCCCTTTCTCTCTTTCTCTTTTCCTTCCCTTCCAGACTATGGATTACAGAACATACATTAAAGGGTTGTCATGTGTATCTTTTGCCTCTATTTAATGCTCAGTTCTAGGTTGGCATTAGTACCCTCGACAATTGTTAGCACCCTGTTCCATTTTCTGTCTTACCTAGCCTCTGACTCCCATCTCTTGTACTATCTTTCCATCCTTGCAGCTTCTTTTGTTATCCTCTAGAAATCCTATCCTGACTTTCCCTGTTTTGAACAAGTCTGAAATGTAAACTTTCCTTAAGATTACTGACAAAATTCTCAGAAAAATATAGCTAGAAGCATAAGTGAAAAAATAATACAAGAATAGTATTAAATCAGTTGACCCTAAGATTTACAAGAAAAGAATAGTTTTAGGATAGAATTGGGAGTGAATTTTTTTAACACAGAAGTATATAAATTAATAAAAGTACACAAAATTATGGTATTCATTCTAATGATGAACTATAAAATCTAATGTAGAAATGAATTTCGTCAATACATTACAAAACATTTAGGGAAGAAGTTCAAAATATTACCTAAATATATAGTCACATATCTATCTACTATTCACTCCTATTACTTTATCTATCCATCTATCTATCTATCTATCTATCTATCTATCTATCTATCTATCTATCTATCTATGCATACATATATAGATATGTATAAAATTTAGGACAAGGAAAAGTACTTGAACAACATTTTTAGTTATTATCATAGAAAATGATTCATGCCTATTGATATGTCATTAATACTAGTAATATTACCTTTGGACTTTGTCTAGTTTCACAAGCTTTTACTTATAAAACATTTTATGAAAAAAGTTACATGTAGTCATATTTGTAATATAAATTGATGTTTACAAAAACTAAAATTTCATACCCATATTTGATAAACATTCCAAGAGAAAAACCTTCAAGTGAAATCCTAACTATAGAGATTTCACACACTTCATTTTTTGAATATTTGTTTGCATATATATTTTGATGCAAATTGATGAAACAATTTTCACTGCCTATTATAAAGTTTCCACACATACTCAGAGCCACTTTTAAAATAGTTGCATCATACTCCATCTAGTGGACACAGTATAATTTAATTTTAATTATTACCCATCTTACTTATTTCAAACATTAAATGTTCTGTTATGAACAGTGTAGATATATTATACATCATTATCTTAATTCCCTTTCATTTAAATTCAACATTTTATCAATTTGCTCTTATTCAAATGAATTTTAGTTTTACCAATATTCAATATCAAATTGATTCATTTCTGTTAAGTGTATTTAAAAAGATACTAACACGGTTTTTTTTTCCAACTTCTACAGTGTTCTCCCAGTTTTCAAAGTTTTTTTTTTTTTTTTTTTTGTTTGCTTTTTGGGTCACACCAGGCAATGCTCAGGGGTTTCTCCTGGCTCTGCACTCAGGAATCACTCCTGTCTGTGCTCGGGGACCATATGGGACGCCGGGATCAAACAAACCCAGGCCTGGCAGGCCTGCCGTGTAAGGCAACCGCCCTACCCGCTGGGCTATCGCCTCCGGCCCCAAGCTTTCATGTTTTACCACTAAGCACTTTGGCGTGCCGGGAAGATGGCTACCGTGCAAGTGGCCGCTGCGCTTCCTGGCGGGCCACCCGGACTCGTCTCAGGAGCTGCTCTCTAAACCCAGCGACGGTTCCACTGCCTGTCGGCCTGACTGTACGCCCCTGCGCCCGGATGGCAGCCCCTCCGCCCGCGCCAAGATCCACCTGCTCTTCGACCTACTCATCTCCAAGAACTACAGCTAGGGCGCAAGGTGGCGGCGACGTGGCCTGGGAAGATGTCAGTGCGCTCCTTGTTCAAGCTTGCCCACTGGTGCCTCTTAATCAGAACCATCCTGTCAGCAGTGTCTCAACTTATCCACCACTTACTTAATAGACTGCAGGTAATCATATATGTAGCAATCGAATTTAGACCATGTGCTTTGGGAATAAGTAAATTCTTTTGAAATACTATATTTGTGCTAGATATGACTGGCCAGCCTTCTGAGAAATGCCTTAAGGCAAATGATAGCAAAACAAATCAAATGAACCCCCCAGATAGTTTTTGTGTTCCTCTAGCAGTTTGTTCATTGGAGCTGTTACTGTTTGGCTTAAGAAAATTATCGTTTAGGGATTGGAGTGATAGTACAGTTCTTCCCAGGAACTTTCTCATTTATACACTGTGTGCAGTTCTAGGCAGGTTCTAACCTAAAATCATCATCCCAGTAAGCCTAGCAAGAAGCCAGAGCAACCCCCAAATCATGAGGTCAGTCATTCTCAACATCCAGACTCCACAGTTCCTCACAGCTGCACCCAAGAGAAAACCTGATCTTTCCCTTTAAGTTTCATCAGTAAATGCTCTAGATGAGAGTCTTCTACTGAGAGTATACCACCTACAGGGCAGAGCCTGGCAAGCTACCCATGTTTCTTTTTTTTTTTTTTTGATATGCCAAAAACCAGTAACAATTATTGATCTCATTCCCATGACCTGAAGGAATGGTTTTAGGCTCTTCCTGTCCCTGGAGCAAGCAGATGCCCTTGGGCTACACTTGCTTGCAACAGGATGTATGGAGATGTTACTGGTGCCTGCTTGAGCAAATCTATGAACAAAGGGAAGACAGGTGATGCAGGTAGCCGGCGACCACTAAGCAAGCCGTGCAAGAGGTAATGCCATTTGTCAATAACTACCACATATTTTCTCTCATTGTTTAACTACTTGCGCTATATTTTCTACTGCCAATATGATTAATCCCAGTTATCAATCAAAAGCCAGGAAAGATTTTATATACTTGTCAATTACTTATAAGCATACTGGGGAGCAATGTTAAGCTTTCTCCTCCTATCTGGTTTCTGCTGGGACTAAACAGAAGTAAAAATCAACTTCAGACAGATTAGTAACGAAAGCTAGAATTTAATATCGTATGTAAAATTTTCTTGTTTATATTTTGTTCTGATGCCACATCTGTTTGTATTTGGGGCTTATTCCTCACTGTGAGCTCAGCAATCACTCTTGGCAGGCGTCAGAGACCATGAGTTTCTAGGGATTAAACCTGGGTCAGCTTCAAGGAACCCACATACTCACCTGCTGTATTATTAATATGGTTTCCAAATAAGGAAACTTTACATTTCTGGAAATTCTAAACAAAAATGAGCAGAATTAGTTTACTGTGCCAATGGATCTGAATCATCACGGAAGAGAATGGAGATTTCACATTACATTAAACAGAGGGAATGACCCCATTGTTTCTAAAATAAAGGTGAATATTTTGGATAAAGAAGCCATGTATAAAGAAACATAAATTCACTCTTGGGTAGGGCGTTTGCTTTTGCACGGCGCCGGCCCATGCTGGCCCAGGTTCGATCCCTGGCATCCCATATGGTCCCCCTAGCACCGCCAAGAGTAATTCCTGAGTGTAGAGCCAGGAGAAACCCCTGAGCATTGCCGGGTGTGACCCAAAAAGAAAAAAAAAATCACTCTTGGATGACACGTCCCAAACTTTTTATATGCAAATGAGACAACAAAGAAATCTCTTTTAGTTATTGAATGGACAAAAAATGAGAGAATGATATATTTTCCAATTTCAATGATCTTCATGGAATTAATACAAAAGAAAAATTTTCCCTAAGTAATGGTAATTGAAGTTCATGGGCCAACTGATCTTATGCACACTGTTCTTTTGAAGACACTGATCCCAAACCCCCAATAATATTGCTAGAGTAATATTACAGGTATTAAGGTACATGACTAACATGTGGCTGTTCCTTGCTCATTCTCCAGCCCCAAATATTCAACCAAATATCACCAAGTATGACCCTCTCAAACATGTCAGTGTGTCCTAGTCATTCCCTGGCATCACTAAACCAAGTAACTTTGCATGTTCATTTCCTCCCATTGATCCACCAATTTGGTTGGCAAAAATCATGAGAAAACTACACAGAGCCTCCTACAAAACACTTGGGAGATACTACTTTCCATCAAAGACAATTTATTGTAATATAAGCAAAATGTACTCAGAATTATTACATAACAATTTATCCTGTTGTGCAAAAATTCCCTTGAAATATATTGTCAATGCATGAAGTGTACTATTTTAAGAGAACACTCTACTATTTTCCAGCACAGGGATGTCCCCAGATTCCCCAGTTCATTTCACATTCTCTTCTCAACATTCTATTTTTCCAAGACATTTTCTTTTATACTAATTCATGTTTTTCCTTAGCCCTCTCAAAAGTATCACTCTTCGGAGAAACTTTGAAATTAAGCCATTAATATAATATTAAATGAATTTTTTAACACATAGGAAGTATGATTTCCTTTCCAGTTTGCTAAAAATAGTGATTATTGATATTTATTAAATTTACATAATACTCTTTCTTCATATATTCAATTTTGAAGTATAAGCCTATGGATTTCTGAGACATCATTCCTTCAAAATATGCTATCGCTTTCATTATATTAGAGAATCATATTAATTATATAAGGTCAGTTGAACCATTAAATTCTATTAAATAATCAAAAAGAGTATATTATTTTATATTAAGTTCAGTGGAATCATTGGAGTTGGAAAATATCCTATTTCTTCATTTCACTGTCCTTTTCAGATTTTTTGGCTAACGTGAACAGTGCACAATGAACATAGTCTCTTTCCTGAATTGAGTTAAAAAAAAAAAGCCTCATTCACAATTGTGTCTTAAAAAATCAAGTACCTGGGAATTGCCTCCAAAATGGAAGTGAAATACTTACACAAAGAAAACTAAAACTTGCTGCTGAAAGAAATAAAAAAGACATAAATGAGTAGAAGCATGTTTCCTGGCTTGTACTGGAAATACAAATATTGCCAAAATTATAAACTTGCCCAAAACTAGTATATAGATTAAATGCAGTCATTAAAACAAGCAAATAAGATACTTCTCCTTCACCAACTTCAGATTATATTGTAAAGATGCAGTAATAAAAACTGTGTGGTAATAGAATAAGTACCACCGTTCAGACCAATAGAATAGAACTGAGAGTCCAAAGACAAATACTCAGCTGTGTAGATAGCTTTCTTCAATAAAGAAACAAAAAGTATGATGTGGAGCAAGGAAAGCGTTGTCAACAAATGGTGAGGAAACTGGTCAGTCGCATATAAAATATGAATTGAGTACACTTTCTAACACCGTGCCCTAAAACCAAATAAAAATGAATCATAGACCTTGATATCAAACTCAAACCCAAAAAATATGTTCAGAGGAACATAGCACTTAATGACAATAAGTCTAGAGGTATTATCAATGATTCAAAATCATTTTCCAATTAAATGTAAATAAAGATAAACAGGATTACATCAAACTAAGAAATATCTTCACTACAAAAAGAAACAATTACTAGCATAAAACAATAAAAATGACTGGAAAAAACATTTCCCCACCGCACATGTGATAAAGGATTAATATCTCAGATATATGAAGCACTTATAAAGTTAACAAGAAAAGTAAATCGGTCAAGGCCATCATAAAGTGGGGAAAGAAGATAAAAAGAAATATCCTCAAAGATAAACAAATATTTCCTCATTCCTCATTCCAGAAGGCGCACAAAAAATGCTCCATAGTGCCAGAGTGACAGTACTGAAGGTAAACTGGTTGGATCCCTGAACCACATATGGTCTGCAGAAACCTGCTGGAGTCACACCTGAGCACAAGGTCAGGAATATTCTCAGACTGCAGTCACGTGTGGCACAAAATAAAAAATAGATTTCACACTACCTATCATCAAGAAAATGAAAATTAAAACCATGAAATATCATCTTTCACAAAACTGGAACACATGCCAAAAAATAACTAGTGTTGGCATAGACATAGGGGGAAAGGAAACTTCATTCACTGCTTATGGAAATATCAATTGGTCCCACCAGTTTTATTTTATCTATCTATCTATCTATCTATCTATCTATCTATCTATCTATCTATCTATCTATCTATCTATCTATCTATCTATCTATCTATCTATCTATCTATCTATCTATCTATCTATCTATCTATCTATCTATCTATCCATCCATCCATCCATCCATCCATCCATCCATCCATCCATCCATCCATCCATCTATCTATCTATCTATTTATTTATTTTTGCTTTTTGGGTCACACCCAGCGATGCTCAGGGGTTACTCCTGGCTCTGCACTCTGGAATTATTCCTGGCGGTGCTCGGGGACCATATGGCATGCTGGGCATCAAACCCGGGCCGGCACAGGCTGCCCGCATGCAAGGCAAATACCCTGCCTGCTGGACTATCATTCCGGCCCTCCCACCAGTTTTAAATAACTACATTTATATTTTAAGTACCAGCAGAGATTGTCTTTGATTTATAATTTAACTTTGTTACTACTGTGTTTTCATAAATGAGTCAAACTTTATTTTGTCTCTTAATCACTCCCCTTGTAATTCCAATGAATACATTCTTCATCAATAAGTCACATAACTTTCATTAAAATATTTGGGGTTCGATTTTAGCCAAATAACTTTAAAATTATTAAATATTTAAACTATTTTTAAATATTCAAAAAATTTATGTATTTTAAATATTTAAAATTTTAAATTTTTTATATTTTTATATATATTAGATATTTAAAATTTTAAATGTTTAAAATATTTAAAATAATTAAATTGTTGTATTTGATATGCCAAATACCAGTAACAATTATAGACCTCATTCCAGAATGGATTGAGGCTCTTTATGTTCGTGGAGCAAGCAGATGCCCTTCGGCTCTACTAGCATGAGACAGGACATATGGAGATGTTACTGGGGCCCGCTCGAAGCAAATCGATGATGAACGGGATGATAGTGATAGTGAAAATAATTAAATATTTAAATTATTATTTTAAAAATAATTTTAAAATTATATAGATATACATATATGTCGGGAACGGCCGCCGGGGTCCCCCGACAGTGTCAGGACAGCGGTTGTCTTCTACCTCCGAGGACGCCGGGAGAACAGATGAAAACTCATGAGTCCGGTGCAGTTCCAAAAAATGGCTTTTAATAGTACAAAAGCTCTTCCACAGCAATCCAATATAATGGACAAGCTTTAGCTCTGGTCCGAACTTAGACCATACAAAAGAGCCTAAGTCTCCCACCAAAGAGAGAGGATCTCATCCGAGCTGAGTCCTACCCAGAAGAAAGAGCAAAAGGCCAAAAGCCAAAAGCCAAAAGCCAAAAGCCAAAAGCCGCAGGGAGCCAAAAGCTGAAGGCTGAGGAACCAAAAGGCAAAAGGTGAAGGGGCCTCAAGTCAGCCCCTTATATACACCAAAGTAATCCAACCGGGAGGTTGTCATGTCAACAAAGAACCCTAAACAGAGTGTAGTGCCACACCTTATTGCAGGTATAAATAAAGGTTATGCCAAGGACTAAGGAGATTATCTCTTATGTAAAACACTGGAGACAGAGAGGGCTGATATAAAGTAATACATCTTAACTTCATGAGCTTCATGTAATCTAGATGGTACCCACAAGGTCCTTCTTATTATTATCTGCACCAGGGTGATTCTGAGTATCTTGTTCTCGTGTACTGAAAGGGTCACTCTTGCCTGCTTAGAGCAAACTAGTATGATCCTTCCTATAGTCTTCCTATAGTCTCAGCGTAGCCAGGGTGGTAGTCTCCTGGTAAATTCTAACTGTCCCTCGCTGGGTGCAGTGGGTATAAAGAGGAGCTGTGCCCAATCTAGAAAACATAGAAGTCTTAGTAGATGTATAAGTCAGAAGTTATTCAATCAAGGTGACTTCTGTAACTGCCACACCCTCTAGCAGTGTTTACATAGAAGAGAGATCTCATTAGAATGAACCTTGGCTTAAATAAGATTAAGCTGGGAGTGAGCAAAACAACAAAACTCCCAGATTAGCTAAACATGTCCTCCAACACATATAGATGTATATCTATCTATATGCCTTCATTGTAGCATTTAGTACCATAACCAGAATATGGAAGTAATCATTGTCTGTGACAGGATATGGTATATATAAACTGTGGTATATATAAACAGTGCAGCTGTAAGGAAAGATAAGACTGTGTTGTTTGTAGCAATATGGATAGAGGACACCATGTAAAGTAAAATAAGACCTTAATAAAAGAAAAATAGGGACTGGAGTCAGAGTAGAGTGGGTAGGGTGTTTGTCTTGCACTCGGCCAATACAAATTTGAAACTCGGCATCCCATATGATTCTCTGAACACCACCAGGAGTAATTCCTAAGTGCAGAGACAAGAGTAACCTCAGAGGATTGCTTTGTGTGACAAAAATATTAATAAATAATTTTAAAAGAAAAAATACCTGATTAATACGCTTATCTATTTTATATAAATTAACTCGATTTAGGCTTGTTGTTTTTTGGGGGTGGGTATAGATGAAATACTCAATGCTAACTTCTAATTCAGTGTTCAGAGATTAATCCTGGTGATGCTCAAGGGACCATATGTGATGCCAGGGATCTAACCCAGATATACTACATGCAAAGCAAGTAAGTGCCCTCTCAGTTCTATTATCAGTCTGGTCTCTGTGACAGTTACTTGTGTGGTTAAAAAGGCTTCTTACTCTCTTAAATAACAAAAATCATCTTCGTTACATGGGAATTATCAGGTACTTTGAACCATTTACAGCAAGGAGGGTAGAAAACAAATATTTATTGTTATACTGTACTGTGCATTAAAATTACACTGCTTTTGCAGCTAAATAATTACTGTGCTTATATGCCACAGTGCATTGATCTATTTATGCATATTTATCTTTTCATGATTATTTCACCATTTTAGTATTGCTAGTACTGCTACTGCATATATGATAATACACAAGTGCATATTCTTTATTCAGCAAGTGAATAACTTCCGGATGTGCACATATGCATGAATTCAATCTCATATGCTAATTCTGCTTAGCTTTATGAGGAAACAACAAAATGCTTTTCATAGGAATTATGCTCATTACATTCTATGAGCAATAGGGTTACAATTTCTCTAAATCCTTACCAAAATATGCATTTTTCTCTTTTTAGATTATAAACTCAACATTAGGAGTAAAATAGTGTCTTTTGTGGTTTTCATTTGCATTTCTATAAATGTTAATCATGTATAGAATCTGTGCTTCTGGACCATTTGCATATATTCTTTGGAAAGATACTTACCGATTTTATTATCTCTCTCTTTATATTATATATTTGAAGGTAAATAGGTAGATAATACACATACACTAATCATATAATACATATTTTCTATAAAACGCAGTAAAACATTATGTATATTCAATATATTATCGATTTTATAAGCAAAAGCATTTCTGTCTGCACAGAAATGGTTTAGAAAAACTAAGTCTTGTATACCTTGATTATCTTCCTGTCTATTCAAAATATATTGCTTATAATTTTCTTAGTAATTTTAATGATATGTGTAAAGCTGAATGCAATTTTGTATAAGATTGTGGACATATTCAGATAAACTAATTTAATTTACAATATTTTGGTTTGCTGTGAATAAATGACATCTTTCCTTAAAAAATGAAAGTATAAAGAAGTACAGATAGTGTGTCTGCTATGTGTTTTTCGGTCTCTTGGGTATATTCCCAGGAGTGCTATTGCTGGATCAAATGGGAACTCGATATCTAGTTTTCGGAGGAATGCCCATATTGTTTTCCAAAAGGGCTGGACCAGTCGGCACTCCCACCAACAGTGGATCAGAGTCCCTTTTTCCCCACATCCACGCCAGCACCGGTTGTTCTTGCTGTTTTGGATGTGTCCCAGTCACTGTGGTGTGAGATGGTACCTCATTGTTGTTTTGATTTGCATCTCCCTGATGATTAAAGATGAAGAGCACTTTTTCATATGCCTTTTGGCCATTCGAATTTCTTCTTTTTGGAAGCTTCTGTTAATTTCTTCTCCCCAGCTTTTGATGGGGTTGGCTGTTTTTTTCTTGTGAAGGGCTACAGTGCCTGATATATCCTGGATATTAACCCCTAGTCAGATGGGTATTGGGTGAATATCCTTTCCCACTCTGTGGATTGTCTTTGTATCTTGGTCACCATTTCTCATCTCTGTGCTATTCACAATAGCTAGAATCTGGAAACAACCTAACTGCCCGAGAACAGAGGACTGGCTAAAGAAACTGTGGTTCATCTACACTATGGAATACTATGCAGCTGACAGAAAAGACGAAACTATGAAATTTACCTGCAAATGGGTGGACATGGATACTATCATGTTGAGTGAAATTAGTCAGAAGGAAAAGGACAGCTATAGAATGACTGCTTTCATTAATAGGATATAAATAGACACCAGTGTTTTACTACTTGTGGGAAATGTTAATGGCAGATTAAAACTCACCATTGAATATACACAAAGAGACTTAAGTGATAAACTCTAAATATCTGCAGAGCTAGCCACAATGTGTAAAAGAAGAGGGAGAGAGATGCAGACACAGAGAAAGAAAAAAGAGAGGAAACGGGGCTACCTGCTATTGAGGCAGCCTGGTGGTGGGCGGGAGGGGGGGGGGGGGGTACATTGGTGGTGGTGATGGGTCACTAGTGGAGGGATGGGTGCTGGAATACTGTATTACCAAGAACCAATTATGAACACCTTTGTAATTGTATGTCTCACGGTGGTATAAAAATTTAAAAGGAAAATAAAATAAAATAAAATTCTAAGTAAAATAAATAAAGTATGACTTTTTTCAATTATGGTACTGTGACTTAAAATTTTGCTAATATAAAAAGCTATAAAATAGATAAGCCAAATAAATAGATACATTTCAGTCAGTTTAAGGTAAAGCTACCAATTTATTACAATTTTTTCCTCAAGTGTTCTATAAGAATTTTACCAACTATTGAAGATAAGTGGTAGATGCTATATTTGCCTACTT
This sequence comes from Cryptotis parvus, assembly GCA_021461705.1. Lineage (NCBI taxonomy): Eukaryota > Metazoa > Chordata > Mammalia > Eulipotyphla > Soricidae > Cryptotis > Cryptotis parvus. Next base: position 66,721 of record JAJIBD010026027.1, on the reverse strand, counting down.
GACAAACTTTTTCTAATTTCATAAGCCTCAAACAGTAGTCATTCATCAGAAAACAGCAATCCCAATACCTTGTGTAAGCACGCTCATCTGTTATTTTCAATTAGAAATATTCAAGCATATACATGAACTGCCTTCTTACATCAAAACTTCTGTTATGTATGCAAATATTTTCACTGATAAAGAAATGTAAAATGAATATTATTTTAATATATACTTGTCTGAGAGCACTAATTTAGTACTTCATAAATGTTAACAATCTTAGTACTATTTGGTTATTATAGTGCGATTATGTGGGTAATTTATTCAACATTATCCTCAAAACTAGACTCTTCCTCTCTTCTCTTTGCTGTCATTTTTGTTTGTTTCTAAAAAACATGCTGCAGTACTCAGGGGGAACTTCTGTCTCTGTACACAAGGGATAATTATGGCAATCCTTGGAGAAACAGGAGTTTTCAAAGATTTAACTTGGATCTTCAGGGGCCGGAGCAATAACACAGTGGGTAGGGCGTTTGCCTTGCATGGAGCCAACCCGAGTTTGATCCCCCGGTATCCCATATGGTCCCCTGAGCACTGCCAAGAGTAATTCCTGAGTGCAGAGCCAGGAGTAACCCCTGAGCATTGCCGGGTGTGACCCAAAAAAAAAATAAACTTGGATCTCCCACATACAGAGAATTTACTCAGTTTGTTGAGTTTTTTCACTTACCACTTTGCCTTCTAATAAATCCCCATTACTGTGTAAAGCAAATGACTAATTGAATCAAATAAGTTGAATCATTTAATTAACAAAAGACTTTAGATCTTTGTCTTCCTTTCATTATACATATGAATTCTATCATTATAGTGATATTTTTGCCTCACAAATCTTCCTTACTCACTCCCTTAAAATTCATTATCCTGACAAGTCATTCTCACTATATCCCCAATAGTCTAGAGACAATTTATCACCAATAAGTTTCTTAAAACTTATTATGTCACTTCATTTTATTGCCATTTTCTATGCTCACTTCCAAACTTGAAGAGCAAACCTTCCTTTCTGCACAAGTTTTTATAAAAAAAGAAGTTTCCCAAGACTTGAAGGATTACTTATATTTTTATTATTTAGTTTCTTTATAACATCTCCTACAACTGATGACACTACCTGCACAGTTAGATATGTTTTATTTGACATTCAGAATAACTTAGAATTTTGTCTTCCATGCCAAACTTCTAGTATAGGCACCAAAATATTGAAAATAATTATACCATAAGGATTATTTTTCCAAGGAAAGGTCAACAAACTTGATGTCATAAGACTGAACTAAAGAAAGTAAATAGTATACATTTATAATCTACAAAAAATCATAAAAATAAATTTACACGACACTTATTACACCACAGTTCTTTCTAGAGTTTGTATCTTCTCATACTTCTCATATTCTTCCACATACACATTTCCTCTTTTCATATGCATTTCTTAGTTATCATGGTAACACATCTAGCTAGATGCAAATGAGCTTTACCTTGATAAAACAAATTATATTTATTTATTAAAGCTTGCTGTAGTATTATACATTTTTGGCAAAAGTTTTCATATGTTCCTCATCTTCTTAAGGAAGTTGGTACATGAGATGGGTGTGGTTAAGGCTGTACACAGACTTGGTATATTGCTAAGGAAATTAATCACAGCAGCAACTCCAGTAAAGAAATACCACTGTAGTAAGGCTTTTTATTTTACTATGAAATCATATTAGCAATTGTTATGAACTTAACTTTATCCTCTTCTGTGGAAAAACACCTATAGCAGTCATTCTCGATACGTAGAGCTTTCCAAAAATAAATAGTTGATAGATGAAATTGCCTGACATACTCTCATAGGCTGTGACTAATGGTAAACTATGGTTAACTCTATCCTCAGTAATATAAACAGCTGCAATCAAATGCAATGACAAGTTTGACACTAATAGTTGAAAATAGTAATGCTAGCCTAGAATTGAATATTGAAAGTAGCAAAAGGGATACACATGCTAACCCCTCAGTGTTTGTACTGAAAACCATAATGTGCAAAAGGAGAGAGAGAGGGAGAGAGACAGAGTGACAGAGAGAGAGAGAGAAGTACCTGCCATAAACACAAATTTTGAGGGTGGGGTGGGAGGGAAATGGGGCACATTGGTGTTGGGTGCACTGGTGGAGGGATGGTAGTTGGAAAACTGTATGACTGAAACCCAACCATGAATAGCTTTGTAATTGACTATCCCATTGTGATTGAATTAAAAAAGTGTTTGCAGGAAACTTTTGGCCCAATATCACAAACTTTATGTGACATAAAGCATCAATGTCATTTCATGTAAATATTTAAACGTATAAAAAGTTTAGAAAGTAATGAGAAACTTTTTAATCAAGAACATATTCTTGTGTCAAATATTTTAAGCATATCGATAGCATACAAGAATTGAATTAGGGGCCGGAGTGATAGTCCAGCAGTTATGGTGTTTGTCGTGCATGCAACTGACCCAGGTTTGATCCCCAGCATCCCATATGGTCCCCTGAGCACCACCAGGAGTAATTCCTGAGTGCAGAGCCAGGAGAAACCCCTGAGCATTGCCAGGTGTGACCCAAAACAGCAAAAAAAAAAATTGAGTTAGTTTTGAATGAGTTAGAATTCATTTTCCCCTTTAAAACTTACTGTCACAGTGTGTTAAAATTTACATAACTTTCAGACTTGCATCACTATAAATCAAAACACATACACATTAAGTGCAGCACTAAAAATCTACTCAGCACTGATCTATTTTTCTTTTCCCAAGTTTATTCATTTGTTGGGCTTCACTATATATCAATTCTGAGTGTTGCCTTACTGAGTTTGTCCTTCTTGGTCTGATTTATTTCACTACTTAATACCCAAAATCATGTATGTTGTTGATGCATAGAGATTGTGAATATCATGCCACTTTTTTTTAAAGACTTTAAGTGAAATTTTGATCAACTACCTGTAAGTCACAAAACATTAAGTGGTCGGTTCATAGAGATGCAATGTGCTTTGTGAGTCTGTCCTATTCTAGATGCTTGAGGAAATAAAAGAGAGTAACATATAGCCATCGAGTCTCTCTGAGAATATATTTTAGTTAGTAAAGATAAAAAATAGTCACCTGATCACTTGATCACTTGAATCCCATTATTCATCTATTTGCTCGATTGGGCGCCAGTAACATTTCCATTGGACCCTGTCACGTGTCAATGTAGTCCAATGGCCTCTGGTTGATTCAGGAATATTAAGAGCCTCAAGCCATTCCTTCAGGGTCTTGACAAGGAAGTCTGACCATCTTGAAGGTGGGCGGCCATGTGATCTTTTGACATCCCGTGGGATCCAGTTGGTAACATCTCTAGTCCAGCGGTCATCTGCAAATCGCATTACATGTCCAGCCCATCTGATTTTCGATGCCTTGGCAAGCGAGACAACGTCCCTGATTCTGGAATAGCGAGAGAGGTCGGAACTCCAGATTCCTTCTCTCGCTTGAGTGAGGCGTGATATTCCAAGCATAGCTCTTTCAGTTCCTGTCTGGGAGACCCAAATAGCATTCTCATCCTGCTTTCGTAGGGCCCAGGTCTCTGTGGCCCTACAGGGATAACGGTTTTAATGCAGGGATAACGGTGGAGTCAAAGAGATGTACCCGAGCCAGAGGTTCTTTGTCCTTTTAGCTACTTCTTCGATGCCTTTGAAGGCATTCCGTGCCGCTCTCTTCCTCCTGCGCAGCTCAGGTTTTATTTTCCTTTTAAGTTTTTATTATACCACCGTGAGAAATACAATTACAAAGGTGTTTATAATTGGTTTTTGGTAATACAGTATTCCAGCACACATCGCTCCACCAGTGCCCCATTTCCACAACCAATGTACCCCACCCCCTCCCACCCCACCCCCAGGCTGCCTAATAGTAGGTAGCCCCGTTTCCTCTCTTTCTCTATCTCTCTCTGTCTGCATCTCTCTGCCTCTTCTTTTACCCATTGTGGCTAGCCCTGCAGATATTTAGAGTTTATCATTTAAGTGTCTTTGTGTATATTCAATGGTAAGTTTTAATATGCCATTACCATTGGGAAAGTGAATATCCTTACCCACTCTGTGGATTATCTTTGTATCTTGGTCACCATTTCTTTTGAGGTGCAGAAGCTTTTCAATTTTATTTAATCCCATTTGTTTAACAGTGGTGTGATGAAACACCACTGACCAAGCAAATGGAATCAAAGATAAACACTCATACTGAGTGCTCCATTCGAATGGAGCATGATAGTCTCCATGTCCATCCATTTGCAGGTAAATTTCATAATTTCGTCTTTTCTGACAGCTGCATAGTATTCCAGAGTGTAGATAAACCACAGTTTCTTTAGCCAGTCCTCTGTTCTCGGCATTTAGGTTGTTTCCAGATTCTAGCTATAGTGAATAGCACAGAGATGAATAAAGAAATACAGATAGTGTTTCTGCTATGTGTTTTTCGGTCTCGGGTATATTCCCAGGAGTGCTATTGCTGAATCAAATGGGAGCTCAATATCTAGTTTTCGGGGAATGCCCATATTGTTTTTCAAAAGGGCTGGACCAGTTGGCATTCCCACGAACAGTGGGTGAGAGTCCCTTTTTTCCCAACATCCACGCCAACACCGGTTGTTCTTGCTGTTTTGGATGTGTGCTAGTCTGTGGTGTGAGATGATATCTCATTGTTGTTTTGATTTGCATCTCCCCGATGATTAAAGATGAAGAGCACTTTTTCATATGCCTTTTGGCCATTCGAATTTCTTCTTTTTTGGAAGCTTCTGTTCATTTCTTCTCCCCATTTTTTGATGGGATTGGCTGCTTTTTTTCTTCTGAAGTGCTACCAGTGCCTGATATATCCTGGATATTAACCCCTTGTCAGATGGGTATTGGGTGAATATCCTTTCCCACTCTGTGGATTGTCTTTGTATATTGGTCACCATTTCTTTTGAGGTGCAGAAGCTTTTCAATTTTATATAATCCCATTTGTTTATCTTTGATTCCATTTGCTTGGTCAGTGGTGTGTCATTTTTAAAGATACTTTTAGTTCGATGTCATAGAGCATTTCTCCTATGTTTTCTTTAATGTACCTTATAGATTCATGTCTGATGTTGAGATCTATAATTCATTTTGATCTGAGTTTTGTGCATGGCGTTAGAAGGAGGTCTAAGTTCAGTATCTTACATGTAGCTGCTCAGTTTTCCCAGCACCATTTGTTGAAGAGGCATTCTTTGCTCCACTTAATATTTTTTTGCTCCTTTATCGAAGATTAAGTGATTGTATATTTGAGAGTGTGTTTCAGGATATTCAGTTCTATTCCATAGGTCTACGGGTCTGTTTCTATACCAATACCACACTGTCTTAATTACAACTGCTCTTGAGGTTGGGGAAAGTGATACCTCCCATCTTAATTTCCCCAAGTATTGCTTTAGCTATTCATGGGGTTTTTTTATTTCATACAAATTTCAGGAGTTTTGTTCAATTTCTTTTGAAGAACATCATGGGTATCTTTATAAGGACCACATTGAATCTGTATAAAGCTCTAGGGAGTATTACCATTTTGATAATGTTAATCCTTCTGATCCATGAGCAGGAAATGTGTCTCCATTTCCTCAGATCCTCTTTTATTTCCTGAAGTAACGTTTTGTAGTTTTTTTTGTAGAGATCCTTTATATTCTTTGTCAAACTGATCCTAGGTATTTGATTTTCTGTGGCTCAATTGTGAATGGGATAGTTTCTTTAATGTCCCTTTCTTCTCTTTTGCTGTTTGCATATAGGAAGGCCATTGACTTTTGAGTATTGATTTTGTAACCCTGCCACTCTATATAGGAATGTATTATTTTTAGGAGCCTCGTGGTAGAAAGTTTCATGTTTTTCAGGTATAATATCATGTCATCTGCAAATAGTGACAACTTGGCTTCTTTCCTTCCTATCCGGATGCCCTTAATGTCTTTTTCTTCCCTGATAGCTAGGGCAAGTACTTCCAATACTATATTGAATAGAAGTGGTGAGAGTGGGCAGCCTTGTCTTGTCCCTGATCTTAAGGGGAAGGCTTTCAGTTTTTCCCCATTGACATGATGCTTGCTGTGGGCTTGTAGTAGATGGCCTGGATTATATTGAGGAAGGTTCCTTCAATCCCCATTTTACAGAGGCAGCTCAGGTTTTAGGTCGTTCATCAAGTTGACTTCTTGACCTAGGTACACATAACTACTGCATTCAGAGATGTTTATTCCATTGAGAGTGAATGGGGCCTCTGGAACTAGTTCATTTTTTCATAAACATAGTTTTCTTTAGATTCAGCTGTAGACCTATCTTTCCACATTCTCGGTCGAAGTCAGCCAGCATTTGTGCTGCTTGGTTAATGTTTGGTGTTATTAAAACGATGTCATCAGTGAAGCAGAGGTGGTGTAGTTGCTGACCATCTATCTTCACTCCCATTCCTTCCCATTCTAATTGTCACATGATGTTCTCTAGAGTGGTGCTGAAGAGTTTTGGTGAAATGGTATCACCCTGTCGAATCCCTCTTTTGACATCTATGATCACTTCTATGTAGAATGGTGAGATACTGGTGGTGAATCCATAATACAGCTCACATTACAGCTTCATTATTATCTAAGCTCACAAAGGATCTTGATGTATTGGGTTTGAACACCCTATTTGGCTAGGGCTTCGATGACTGCTTCAGTCTCCACAGAATCAAAGGCTTTCTTTAAATTATGAAGAGTAAAAATTCATTTTCATTGCCTATCACCTACCCACACCCCCCCAGATTGCCACCTTGACAGGTACCTGCTGCACAATTTCATCATTCTTTACAGCTGCATACTATTTCATTGGTATATAGCACCATAGCACAATGAGCCACTTATCTGTTGTTGGATTAAACTTAGTTTAATGATGTTAGTGTTGGTTTTGTTGATGAAAAAATGTGTGTATAAAACTCAACTATGAATAGCATTGTAAATTAAAGTACTATAAGGAAATAAAACTTAGTGGGAAACCCTCATTTTTATTTATTAATTTTTATTATACCACCATGAGATATAAAATTACAATATACATAATTTGGTCTTCGTCATTCAGTGTTCCAGCATCCATCCCTCACGAGTGCCCCATTCCCACCATCAATGTCCCCACACTACCTCCCACCTAACCCCAGCCTGCTTCTATAGCAGGCATCTTTTCTTTTCTCTCTCTCTCTCTCTCTGTCTCATCTCTGTATCTGTATTTATCTCTCTCTTCTCTTACATCTTGTGGCTGCCCTTCAGATATTTACGGTTTACGATGTAAGTCTCTATGTGTATATTTAATGGTAAGTTCTAATCTGACATTACAATTCCCTATTCACCATCAGCTTCCTCAGTTTGTTACAACTACAATGATCATTACAGTGGAACAATGTGCAGATCCTGAAAAGGACCTGGTCCTAAACTTCATTATTATCTAAGCCTGTTGCATGGTCGCAGAGCAGCCATGCACCGACACAGCTGTGGGTCTGCTCTGTCTCTTGTCTGGTTTTGCTGATCGTGATGGCAGTGGGCTCATAGTCATGCCCACTGAGAACATGTTTCAGGGGCCCTGGCCAGCAGACACCTGCACAAATGAGGGAGACCTAGATCTTTCCGGACTTCATCCCTGCAAAAAGGAGAGGGATGTACTTGGGAGAAAGTCTGCCTTGCTGCTGCTGAGAAAGGGAAGAAAGACACCATAGCAGTGGGAGTTCTGGAGAGCAGTCCTTGTTTACTGAACACAGCTTAGGTCTTTTATACATTTCTGAGTAGAGGGCGTACAAAGCACAAATAGCATCCTGAGCCATTGCAAACCAAGTAGTCAGAAGGCCCTGCGGCACATCCTGTCCTATAAACACAGGTGTTGTTCACATGTGGATGTAACCATTTGGGCTTTGGGAAGTTTTATTACCTTGAAAACAGCCCACTTCTGGGTCCTGCCCTTAGGGCCTTATGGTGGGGAAGAGTCAGGCCCCAAGTCTAGCTGCTTAGTGCCCAACACATGGAGATGGAGAGATGGGTGGGAGGAGTCCCGATCCCTGCTCCAAGTCCAGTTGTGCAGCCACCTCCCACATGTCTGCTGATCCTAGGAACTGTGTTGGACCTGATCAGTGGCCGAGCCATTTACCACCCTCTGTCGCTCCATGGGCTGCTCCACGTGGGTCTAGTGGTAAAGCAGTGGGTCTGGTCTGTCTTTTGTCTGGAAAAAAGACTTTAATTCTACACATACTATATCTGTTTCGCAAACATGTGTGAGAAAGAGGAGAAGAAAATTCATAAAAAGCAGAAGTGACTTGGGTGTCTGCTTTAAGTGAATTACATTAATTTCTATTTCTTATTCTGTAGTCGCCATTTAATATTTTATAATGAAAAGTTTTATTAGGTAATTTTTGCTTAAAAACTGGATTTTATGGGCAGTTATTTGAACTATTCTAAATATTACAAGCCGTACTTACAATCAAAGCAATACGACTCCACCACTAGTTCTATACATTTACCATATATCTTTTTTTTTTGCTTTTGGGTCACATCCATCAATGCTCAGGTGCTCAGGGATTACTCCTAGGTTTGCACTCAGGATTTACTTCTGGCAGTGCACAGGGGAACATATGGGATGCCAGGGAATTGAACCCAGTTTGGTCGCTTGCAAGGCAAATGTCCTACCCGCTGTACTATCACTCTGGCCCCTGATTATTATAACATTCTGTCTGTCCTCTCCTTTTCTTACCTCCCCTCTCATCCTCTTCTTTTCTTTTTTTGTTCTCTATATTCAACATGTGAGTGAAGTCATGAAGCAGTATCCTTTCTATTTCTGATTCCTGCATAGAATGACTCCTAATGAGATATTATCTCAGATCACAGAGATTGACACATATACAAAAGAGCAAGATAACCAGTGCTGGTGTGGACATGGGGGAAAGAGCATCTTATCTATTGTTGGTGGGAATGTTGACTCTACAGCCTTTTTTGGAAAGCAATATGAACATTTCCCCAATACTACAAATTGAGTTTAAATTTCACTCAGATATACCACTTCTGGGTTTATACCTTGGGGCCCCAAACAAGCAGCAGAAACACCATTTGCACTTCTATATTCATAGCAGCACTATTCACAATAGTCAGAATCTGAAACAAACTGAGTGCCTGAGAACAGAAAACTGGACAGAAAGCTGTTATATCTACACAATGGAATACTATGCAGCTGTTAGGAAAAATTAAGTTATGAAATTTGTCTATAAAAAGGAATGACATGGAGAGTATCATGTTGAGTGAAACTAGTCAGATGGAAAAGGACAGATAGAGAATGAATGTATTAATTAGTGGGATATCAAAAATTAGCATGAAGCCAGAGCGATAGCACAGCGGGTAGGGCGTTTGCCTTGTGCGCTACCCACCGGGTCGATATCCGGCATCCTATATGGTCCCCTGTGTACTGCCAGGTGTAATTCCTGAGCAAAGAGTCAGGAGTAACCCCTTAGCATCAACGAGTGTGAACCAAAAAAAGCAAAAATAAATAAATAAATAAATAAATAAATAAATAAATAAATAAATAAATAAAAATAAAAAATAAAAAATTAGCACGATGCTAATATCTAAGACCAGGCAAAAATATGGATCAGGAGGATTTATCAGTGGTTGGAATCTACAAATGTGTGGAAGTCAGATGATAGTTAAGACAGAGAAGGGAACAGTGTGCTAATCACTTGATCACTTGATCACTTGATATCCCGTTGTTTGTCAATTTGCTTGAGTGGGCTCGAGTAACATTTCCATTGACCCTATCACATGCCAGTGCAGCCCAATGGCATCTGCTTGATTCAGAAATGTGAAGAGCCTCAAAATGTTCATTCAGGGTCTTGAGGAAGAAGTCTCACCATCTTGTAGGTGGGCGGCCACACGATCTTTTGACATCCCATGAAGTCCAGTCGGTAATGGCTCTAGTCCATTGGTCATCTCCAAATCGCATTACATGTCCAGCCCATCTGATTTTCGACGCCTTGGCAAAGCGATGCTGCGCCCCTGACTCTGGATTGTCAATGCAGGTCAGAACTCCAGAATCCTTCTCTCACCTGAGTGAGGCGTGATATTTCAAGCATAGCTCTTTCTCTTCCTCTTTGGGAGACCCAAATAGTGTTCTCATCCTGCTTTCATAGAGCACAGGTCTCTGAGGCGTATGTTAATGCAGGGAGAAGGGTGGAGTCGAAGAGATGTGCCTGGAGCCAGAGGTTCTTTGTCCTTTTTAGCTATTTCTTCAATGCTTTTTGGAGGTGTTCCATGCCTCTCTCTTCCTCCTGCACAGCTCAGGTTTTACATCTTTCATCATGTTGAGTTCTTGACCTCGGTGCATATAAATGCTGCATTCAGAGATGTTTGTTCTTTTGAAAGTGAATGGGGCCTCTGGAACTAGTTCATTTTTCATGAATATTGTTTAGTTGAGATTCAGCTGTAGACCTATCTTTCCACATTCTCAGTCGAAGTCAGCCAGCATATGTGCCACTTGGCTAATGTTTGGTATTATTAGAAAGATGTCATCAAGATAAGCGGAGGTGGTGTAGTTGCTGACCTCCTATCTTCACTCCCATTCCTTCCCATTCTAATTGTCACATGACATTCTCGAGGGTGGCGCTGAATAGTTTCTGTGAAATGGTATCACCGGCTGAACCTCTCTTTTGATATCAATGACCACTTCCTTGTAGAATGGTGATATCCTGGTGTTGAATCCGTAATACAGCTCACGAAGGATCTTGATGTACTGGGTTTGAATGTCCTGTTTGGCTAGGGCTTCTATGACCAGTTCAGTCTCCACTGAATCAAAGGCTTTCTTTAAATCAAAAAATGTGATACAGAGCGGCATCTTGAACTCCCTTCATACCTCAATGAGTTTGGTCACTGTGTGGATATGGCCAATTGTCCTGTATCCTTTTTGGAAGTCTGCTTGCTCACATGCTAATAATTATAGGAAATGGTAATACTAGCCTAGAACTGACCATTGAATCTAGGCAAAGGAATATAAATGGTAATCCTTAAATGTATGTGCAAGCCAAAAGGTGTAGAAAAAGTGAAAGAAGAAAGAGAGAAAGGAGACAGAGAAATAACGAGAGAGAAGGGGCATGTGCCTGCCATAGAAGCAGACCGAAGGAGTGTGGAGAGAACCAGGGGACATTGGTGGTGGGAAATGAGCATTGCTGGAGTGACAGGTGCTGGAACCCTATGATTGAAACCTAATTATTAACTGTTTTGTAATTGCATATCTCATGGTGATATAATACAATTTAAATAAGTAAACTATAACTATAACTAAAGTAACTATAGATTCTAATAGAAAATTTCAATGAATGAAAGTATAAATATATGTTTGGTATAAGATTTTTTTTTATTTTTGTATCAGAGACCCAGGAGTGGAATATCTAGGCCATAGAGAAATTCTATTCATAATGTTTCAGAAGTCTTCATAATGTTCTCAGAAGTCTTCAAAATGTATCCCAGAGATTTGAACTATGCAACAAGTTCAAAACAAACCCGAATAAGAATCACTTTTTCAACAAGTCCCCAGCAGCATTTGTCACATCTGTCTTTTACATATAAAGAACAGTCTCACTGATATAAAGTCATACGTTATTCACAATTTTGTCTCTCTGGTCATAGTAATAATGAATTGTGTTGTGTGTGTGTCTGTCTGTCTGTCTGTCTTTCTCACCATTCTACGAGGAAGTGATCATCGATGTCAAAAGAGGGGTTCGAAAGGGTGATACCATTTCATCAAAACTCTTCAAGCGCCACCCTCGAAAAACTTCATGCAACAATTAGAATGGGAAGGAATGGGAGTGAAGTTATATTGTCGGCAACTACACCACCTCCGCTCGCCGATGACATTGTTCTAATAGTACCAAACATTAGCCAAGAGGCACAAATGCTGGCTGACTTTGACTGAGAATGTGAAAAGATAGGTCTACAGCTGAATCTCAGCAAAATAATGTTCATGTAAAATGAACTAGTTCCAGATGCCCCATTCACTCTCAATGGAACAGACATCTCTGAATGCAGCAGTTATGTGTACCTAGGCCAAGAAGTCCACATGATGAACGACCTAAACCTGAGCTGTGCAGGAGGAAGAGCGACCTGTAATGCCTTCAAAAGCATCAAAGAAATAGCTAAAAAGATAAAGAACCCCTGGCTCTGGGCACATCTCTTCGACTCCACCATTCTTTCTGCATTAACATACACCTCAGATACCTGGCACCTACAAAAGCAGGATGAGAATGCTATTCGGGTTTCCCAAAGAGGAATTGAAAGAGCTATGCTTGGACTATCGCGCCTCACTCAAGTAAGAGAAGGAATCTGGAGTTCCAACCTCCATTGCTGTTCCAGAGTCAAGGATGCTGTCTTTTGCCAAGGCATCAAAAATCAGATGGGCTGGACATGTAATGCGATTTGGAGACGACCGCTGAACTAGATCTGTTACCGCCTCGATCCCACTGGATGTCAAAAGATCACGTGGCCGCCACCTACAAGACGGTCAGACTTCTTCGTCAAGACTCTGAATGAACGGTTTGTGGCTCTTCATATTCCTGAAGCAATCAGATGCCATTGGGCTACACTTGCACATGATAGGGTCAAATGTAAATGTTACTGGCGCCTGCTCGAGCAAATCGATGAATAACGGCATGTCAAGTGATCAAGTGATCAAGTCTGTATTTCTATATTATAAGGAAATTATGTATTTCCTCTTCCCATTTTTGGATTTGTGTGTATGCATGCTATTTATGTATCTTGGTATTGTGTGTATGTATGCTCTGTATGTATCTGAAGCATAGTGCATAAATATTATGCCTCAGAGCACTTGATCACTTGAATCCCGTTATTCCTCGATTTGCTCGAGCGGGCACCAGTAACATTTCCATTGGACCCTATCACGTGCCAATGTAGCCCAATGGCATCTGGTTGATTGAGGAATATGAAGAGCCTCAAACCGTTCCTTCAGGGTCTTAACCTCAGAGCACTTATTAAAATTACCAAGATCTGTCTTGGTATTTCATTGTCTATATATGTGTTATTCGGTACTTGGTTGCTTTCTCTATCTTGGTTCCTATAAACAAGATAGGGACTTTATAGGAACTGACTGTATGGTGCATATCTTTTCTGATTATTTCTTGCATATATATCTAGTGGTGGAACATACAGATCATATTGAGCTACATAATTCATATCTTGAGAAACGACTAATCTGCATCAACCATTGTACAAGGCTCCTTTTACTCCATACTACAGAACATTTTGGTATATACCAGACTCAAAGTTGTGAACTGGTATCTTATTGTGGTTCTGATATTCGTTTTCCTGATAAGCTGAGAATAAGCATTTTCCCATATGCCTGTGAGCCAACTATGTGTTTTGGAATACATTGGCAGTGGGTAATGAAAGAAAAATATATACAATTCAGACAACAGAAAGCATCTACACAGCTAAAGAAACATGTTAAAATAAAAATATATCCTTCTAAATGGGAGAAAATTCACTATACATTAAACTTTGGAGTTTTTATACTGCAAGCTCTAAAAAAGGACTAAGATCCAATAAGGAATAGAAAAAAAAGAAGTCAATAATTAAAAGACACTCAATTTAGGTATATAATATTTAACTTTTTTATAATTTATATTCTGTTTTCCACATAAGAAAATCATCACACAGACACATAAAGGAATAGATTAATTTGTATTCATTAAAAATAATGTTGATGTTTAACTGGAAGACAGAAAACTTGAATATCATATGAAATAATAGATTTGAAATATTCCATGAACTTATTTTGAACTTTCAATTACAGCATAAACTCTATAGAATTAGTGTCATACCTTTCTATCACTAGAAGATTTTATCTAGCAATTATATTCTATCATCTTCATTTCCATAAATTTAACAGTAATCATTTCATTTAATGTGCAGCCTTTGTTGGTGCCTCTAAGTTGTTTGATTGATTTTATGTGAAGACAAAATGGTTCGTGCATTAACATTTAAGTGAATATAAATAAATTATTAACATTTAATTGGTATATTATTGACATAAATTATCTATAATTTTAGAATTATTCTAATATATACACAATGGCCTATTTATACCACTTTAAATACTATACAGCTTTGCTTTCTTGTGTACTATCTTAGTAGGTACTTTTACATAGAGATCACCCTAATATTTAGTAACTTAAAATGCTGTATTTATGTTTCTTATGATTACTCTATATTACTAAAGCAGTTTATCTTATATACTGCTGGGCTGATGCATTCCACAGCATTTAACAAGAGGCAGTGGAATTTTTGAAACAGGTTCCTAACAGCTTATAACAAATGGTATTGGAAATTTTATAAACCAAGTTTCCACTTCAATAGTATGAAATTGATTGTGGATAAGTACCCTCACCATTAAAAGTTCTCTGTTTTCAATCAACTTTTTTTTACTAAAGATTTACAAAGTTTTTTATAGTTGAGTTTTAGCCATACAATATTGCAGCACTGATCCACCAATAGTATCAACTTCCCTCCACCAAAGTTCCTGGTTCCCTCCAATATCCTAGACGCCTCCATCCTGCCTTTTGTCACGCACTCTAAGTTTGGTTGTTAAAGTTTGGGTCTCTTGATTTTAGTGCTGTTAACTCTGTGGTTTGGATATTTGATTCTGTCTTTCCTTAATACAATGTTTGTACCTGAATTTTCTAATCTTGTCCCAGACGTTTATCTTCAGTCCCTCTCCCCTCTTCTCCACTCTTTACCCTTCTTATACGCTAAGTCCAAGGTTGATGGGGTCATCCTTACTTTAAAATTCTGCATTTCTCATCAAGAAATGTATGTGTATTTTTTATCCTAAAAAATACATATACATCCTGTTTTTTTATCCTTCTTCTGATTATAAAATCTGCTCCATCGCATTGCTGTGCATGGCATCATCTCACCATTCCTTAGAGCTTTGTAATAATCTTTGAGTTTATGTATCTTACCTTCATGATCCACTTATCTCTCATTGGACATACAGTGTGATTCCGAATCTTGGATGTTGTACTGATAGCTGCAATGAATAAAGGTGTGTATATGTTCCTTTGAATTGCTGTTTTTCTGTCTGGGGATAGATTCTCAAAAGTCCAACTTCTGGGTCATATAAGAGCTCAATTATTAGTTTACTGAGTACCCTTCATACTGTTTTTGTTAGGGGTTTGAACAGCCGTGGGTGAGGATTCCTTTTTCACCACATTTCTACCAACAAAGATTGTTCCCAGTATTTTTTATATGTGCCATTCTCAATGGTGTAAGATAATGCCTCATTATCATCTTTTTTCAACAAAAACAAAATCTGAGTTGCATCCAAATCTGGGAGAGGAAATGAACAAATACTTTTCAGAGGAGCACTAATGGATAACCAAGGAGCACATAAAAATTGCTCATTATCACTTGCTGATAGATGAAAATAGTTCCTAATGCTACACCTAAGATTCTTCCTTAGGTATGATTGTTTACTGTTTCCCAGCATATCATGATATAGAACTAAATGTTTGGAAGATTCAGGATGGCTTCACTTAATGACTTAATGCCTGGAAATTACTGCTGTTCATCGACTGAAGTTCTTTAACGTTGGTCCACATGACCTCACTTGATCCAGACACTAAAGTGACTGGGACTGGCTTAAATAACATTAGCAGAAGTTACTATGTGTCTTAGAAACCATACATTCACTTAAGACCAAAGCCATTGGTTATTTATGAAGCCTTTCTATAATTCTGGTCCTATTCCTGTAAAATTAATGTGGCTTGCTAATGGCTTTTTAAAACTCTGAATTTAGTAATAAAATTCATGAGCAACACTTATAACTGCTGCATTAAAATGTTCAATAAATCTGCTACCATTATTTATATACACCTTATACACTTAAATGATAACACTTATTTCTGTTTTCACTGAATTCAAATTAGAAAAAGAAGATAATTTTAATTCCTTCCATTGTACTTGGTTTAAAACATTATTCCTACCCTTGAACTGTAAACAAATATTTATTAATTTATAAGATTTGTGCTTTTAGAGAGTATATGCTTAAACCCTGATATGTCTTACTTTTATAGATCTTCATAAAAATGTTAGCATTGAGTCAGAACTAATAGTATATAAATGTTATTCAATCTGTTTTAATTGTGTAATAACAAACAGAATAACTAAACTGTTAAGCATTGGCATTTGAACTGAATTAAATAATTATGAAATAATTCAACTTTATAAAGTAACACATGTGCAGCATATATAACTTAAAGATATTTAAGCTAAGACATAAGTACCAAAGTGTGAGATGAAGAACTACAGTTTCACGTCACAGATAAGGTTGTTGAAAACCAAATCCCACCAAATAATTTCTGGTGTACCTTTAGCAATGTCACTTTAACTTTCTATGCTCTGTTTCCTTTCTGTAAATAGTTAATAAAATCTCCCATCTTAGAGTATTTTATGAACATACAAAATATAGTGTGTATGTGTATATATATATTTGTTTATGTATGTATATATTATATAAATAGAAAACTAGAAGTCACATAGGTACTATTTCAATATTGACTATCAGGGATTTATATGTCTCGATACTATATTTTTAAGCAATACATCTGCCCTAAAATGTAAACATAACTATTATCATTTCAACTAAACAATAATGAATTCTTTATTGTATTATTTTATGCTCTGTTTTAGCAAAGGTTAGTAAAATGAATGCATATATTTTAAATTGTTTTCTTTTATAAAAACATTTAAAACTATCTAAAATGCTCCATGATTAACTTAAATGAAAATTTAATCTTTATAGACTATTTCGCTATCTATAATGGAATTCTCATCTCACTATGATCTAAAAATATTAACATATTTTCATATGCAAATATGAAAGAGAGAAATGAAAAGGCATTTTATTCTCTGATCCTTGTCGGCATTACTTAGGAAAGAAATTCCATGCTTACTATTACATAAAAGCAAATCATTATATTGGTTTATACCTGTTATTTCAACTATGTTTCTCAGCTTTATGTTTCTCATTCATATATTTACTTACATATCGTTGAGTTTTCTTTTTTTAATTTAATTTTTTATTATACCACCGTGCAATATACAATTAAAAAGATGCTAAGATTGGGTTTCGGTCATGCATTTCTCCAGCACCCATCCCTCCACCAGTGCCCCATTCCCACCACCAATATTCCCAAGTTCCCTCCCCCTCCTCCAGCTTGCCTCTGTAGCAGGCACTATTTCTTTTATTTCTCTCTCTCTCTTTCTCTCTCTTACATTGTGGCTTGCCTTGAGTTTTCTGTTTTACTTTGTAACCTGTCAATCACATTAGTCATCACATTAGTTTTCAGGATAATTTCTCGTAATGTTATAGTATAGATAGTATAGTAATGTTTTTGAAATTATATCAGAACCAGTATCTTTATTTTTCTCTGTTTCTCTCTGGCTCTCTCTCTGTCTCTCTTTGTCTCTCTCTCTCTCTCTGTGTCTGTGTCTGTCTGTGTCTGTCTGTCTGTCTCTCTTTCTCTCCCCCCCTCTCTCTCTCTCTCTCTCTCTCTCTCTCTCTCTCTCTTCTTTTTGGGCTACACCCAGCATGCTGAAGGTTTACTCCTGACTTTGTTCTCAGCGACCAATTCTGGTGGTTCTTGAAAGACCCATCCAAAGGAGGCATTAGGGATCCCAAACCGGTCAGAACTTGTAAGGCCAGCGCCCTACCACTGAAGTATGTCTGGAGACCCACATTTATTTTATTGAACAACAGCTGCCAGGGTTGCCCGCTATCCATGTCTGCCATCGTGTGGATTCACTGACCAATTCTGGGCCAAAAAACCC
Source organism: Cryptotis parvus (assembly GCA_021461705.1). NCBI lineage: Eukaryota > Metazoa > Chordata > Mammalia > Eulipotyphla > Soricidae > Cryptotis > Cryptotis parvus. The sequence continues at coordinate 48,853 of JAJIBD010026027.1, read as the reverse complement.
TCAATAAATGTCCCAGGGGATGCACAGTAAGGAGACAATCCTTATGGAATCGTCGCCCCAGCTGCTCAAAACCTGGGAGCACCCACTGGAGCCTCGCCCCCAACATGAAAGCATGGCAACAGTGGTCATCCCCATCAAAACAGCCATGCACAGAGCTCAACTCATCCTCCTCACAAATATTCTCTGTAGACACCAAACTCCAAATAATGTTAGGTGACCGCAGTAGTCTGGGTTGAGAAATCTGGTGTTTTGTTTGTTTTGTTTTTTTGTTTTCTTTTTCAGAGTCTGCCAGGGCAGTCTCTCAGGGCTTCCACCCCATCCCAGACTTCCAGAATCCCTGGCAGTCGCAGCCTCCCACCCATATTTCCCGTCTTCTTGACTCTGTGGCTCAGATCATAGATCTGGTAATGACTGGACTGCTAGACTGCTAGGTCAAGTATGAGAACACTTATGGGATCGTGTAAAAACTCCTGAAGCAACAGGAAGCTTAATATATTATTTTCTTTCTTTCTTTTTTCATCACTCTCACAGGCGATTCTCAGGGGTTACTCCTAGCTCTGCACTCAGAAATTACCCTAGCAGTGCTCAGGGGACCATATGGGATGCCAATGATCAACCTGGGTCTGCAATGTGCTAGGCAAATGCCCTACCCGTTGTGCTATCACTTTGGCCCCCAAGCTTAATAAATTCTTAAACAAGGATTTATCAACCCTGCAATTTGATATAACAATGCCCACATAAATTTATCTTCTAGAACTATAGACAATAATATTTTAACTGTGTTATCTAATCAATTTTAATCTGAGAATTGTGTCAGCAGTTGCTGCATTTTTCTACATTAAATAAAAATATTGTTTATAAAGCTTTCAATGCTAAGTAAAAGTTCACCTTAATATGAATTTTCAGAACTAATTTTCATAACTGAACATTAATTATGTTAAATGAATGTCTTAAATATTAGTTGTTTTCAGATAGGATATGGGCACCACTGTTTCCAGGTACTGGTAGGAATTGAGGGCAAAACCTCTACTATTCCTGTGCCATCTTTTACTCTATAGAAACACTTTCAAATAGCTCTTGTGAATCTCATAGACTTTCATAATTTTGAGACACATTTTAGTTAAGCCCTGAAGAATTCAAATCATAAGCAATTTTAGTTCATTGCATGCGAATTTTTTTTCAAAGAAGAGATTTGAAGTCTAGAATTTGAACTTTATGTATGAATTCTTCTTTAGTTGTGTTTTTAATTTATTTTTATGACAGTACTTTAGCATAGTTTTTCACTTTAAGTGCTGCTACACCATGCCACAACAGGGTTCCAGGATCTTTCCAAGATTATATCAAGCCCTTCCCTCTCCAGGTTTCTGGAAGCTCAGATTGAAGCTCTTAGAGTTTATCTCAGTAATACTTCTACTGAGGATTTTCTATTCCATTGTTTGCATCTTTGCTGTTATTTGTTTAATGTGATTATAGTTAAGGACCTGATTCAAGTAATGTTACAAACTCTTCCTCACCAGAATTATAAAAATAACCTTCCACCAAAGTCCTTAGGTCACTTCTAGTTCACCTCCTCATTAATTCCTCCCACTCATCTGCTTGATAGTCTCTGCTTTGTTTTCCAGAGCCAGAATTTGTTATTACATTTTCATTATTCCATTGTTTTGTTTTTCTGTACAAGAGATACGCTGAGATAAGGTAATATAAATGTGACTAATCGGTATTTGTTTTTCCCTCTACATATTTTACATAATATGATACCCTTCACTTCCATCCTGCAATGATGCAGGTGAAGCAGAAGCAGCAGCCACAGGTGTCCGTGTTCATTTGTGATTCTTCAATATTTTCAAGAATAAAAAATATTGTATAATAAAGATGTTCAGACTTGGAGCTTGAAAGTAGAAAAGTTTACTGGAAAGTAGGAGAGAGAAAAGAAGTTCCCCCAGTTGGGAGGAACTTAGTATAGGACTAAGTCAAATGGGAGTATTATGTAGGCCCTTTAAATGGCTGCTGGTGTCCCTTACCCATCGGCAAATCCTTACAGAAGATGCCAAAACATTACAATGATGTTTAACTGTTTTAAATCTTTCTTGGCATTGCTGGCCCTCACCTTAGCCTCCCTGCCAGCGTACACTCCAGGACAGAGTTTGTGTTCCTGGAAATCTCTGGGACTGCTGGGGTAGGAATTTGGGAATGAAATGTGTCAGGTCAATAGAGGAAGGGTAGAAGGGGGAATCAGTTGCTTCCTTCTTCAGTGGCAAGGGGAAACAACACTTCCAGGCATAATTGCCAATGACTTAGTTTTCCTGTCAACCTAGACTTTAGGAGAGAGTTCTATGTTCCGGGAAGCCCCTAAGACAAACACTTTGTAGAGTGGAATAAATGACAGGTTAATAGGGAAGAGATGGAACATCTGAAGAGATGAAGCTGTAGCTTTCTCTCTCGCTGCAAGGGGAAACTAAGACTTCCTCTTTCACAAATAGCAATAAATGCAAGATTTTGTCTTTCTAACAACCAAAAGTCACCCCATTGTATATATGTGCCATAGCTCCTTATTCATTCATCTGTCATTGGATATTTGGATTGTGTCCATATCCTAGCAAACAATATAATTGTTTCTATTCTAAGGGAAAAAACACAATAATTTGGATGATATACCTAGGTTCTTCATTAATTTTTAACTTTTTTAAAATGTCCTTCCAAAAAATGGGGAGAAGAAATGAACAGAAGCTTCCAAAAAGAAGAAATTAAAATGGCCAAAAGGTATATGAAAAAAGTGCTCTTCATCATTAATCATCAGGGAGATGCAAATCAAAACAACAATGAGGTATCACCTCACACCACAAAGACTGGCACATCCAAAACAGCAAGAACAACAGATGCTGGCAAGGATGTTGGGGAAAAAAGGTACCTTCATCCACTGTTGGTGGGAGTGCCAATTGGTCCAGCCCTTTTGGAAAACAATATGGACATTTGTCTGAAAACTAGATATTGAGCTCCCATTTGATGCAACAATACCACTCCTGGGAATATACCCTGGAAACCCAAACACATATCAGAAACACTATCTCTACTTCTTTATTCATCATTGCACTGTCCACGATAGCTAGAATCTGGAACCTAAGTGCCCAAGAACAGAGGACTGGCTAAAGAAACTGGTACATCTACACAATGGAATACTATGCAGCTGTCAGAAAAGACAAAATTATGAAATTTACTGCAAATGGATGAACATGGAGACTATCATGCTGAGTGAAATTAGTCAGAGGGAAATAGACAGATATAGACTGACTGCATTAATTAATAGTATATAAATAGATACCAGTGTTTTACTAAGTATGGGAAATGGTAATGTCAGACTAGAACTCACCATTGAATATACACAAATTTACATGATAAACACTAAATGTCTGCAGGGCTAGCCACAATGTGTAGAAGAAGAGGGAGAAAGTTTCAGACAGAGACAGAGAGAGGAAAATGGGATACCTGTTATTGAGGCAGCCTGGGGGTGGATGGGATGCGGTGTGGGTACATTGGTGGTAGGAATGGGGCACTGGTGGAGGGATGGGTGCTGGAATACTGTATTACCAAGAACCAATTATGAACACTTTTGTAATTTGTAATTGTATGTCTCACGGTGGTACAATAAAAAATTTTAAAAAACAATTGTACTGCAAGAACAAAACAGTGTATATAAAAGGAAAGGGGTAAGACACTAGGTAAATAAGGTAAATAAAATCACTTTAGAGATTGTAAAATGAAAAAAGTAAACTAGACATTCAGTGCTGAATGTAACATAAACAGAATAGTGTTGTAGACTTGAAACATAATGTTATAAATTAAATATTATTGAGAATTTTATACTAATTTGGGCCACCTGCCCCTTGGGGTGTTGCAGGTGTGGCTTCGGTGCTCAGCTGCTTGGCAGGTGGCAGACAGGAGATAGGCTTGTCTACACCCCCAGGGCTCTGCCTTGTGGGCCCTAGATGATGGGTGGTCTGACATAGGAAAAGACTGGGCCTCCTGGGATGAACCCATAGCCATGGCAGAGCCTGGCAAGCTACCTGTTGTGTATTTGATATGCCAAAAACAGTAAAAATAGAGATGAACTGGACAAGGGACAGACCAGATGCACAGCTGTGCTGCCTGGTCCACGTGGAGCAGTCCATGGAGTCTCTGAGGAATCAGCTAGTACCAGGCCAAGACCAACGTAGCTCCTAGGGTAAAGCAGTCATGTGGCGGGAAGCAACACTGGCCGGAATTGGAGCAGGGATTTGGGCTCCTCCCCTCTCCATGCTGGTGGGCATGGTTATGCGCTCTCATCCTCCAAAACCAGATGAACTGGACAATGGACAGACCAGATGCACATCTGTGACTGTGCAGCCATGCAAGAGGCTTAGATAACAACATAGGCTAGGGCCAGGTCCTTCCCAGGATCTTTCACATCTGTACCCATAGCGATCATTGTAGTTGTAACGAACTGGGGAGGTTGATGGGGAATGAGGAACTATAATGTCATACTAGAACTCACTACTGAATATACCCATAGATAATTTCACTATAAACCGTAAAGCAAGTCACAAGGTGTAGGAGAAGAGAGAGAAATACAGAGATAGAAATAGAGATAGAGATAGAAAGATGAGAGACTCAGACTCACTGGGGAGAGCTGCCATCCGGCTCTCATCTAGCTCCGCTGACCATGAAGCTCTCAGGAGGCAAGATGAGTTTGGAGCCCTATATCACTTCTGTAGGGCCTCTGAAGCAGTCACATAAGACTCACTCACCATGATAGCCGCCATTATTAGGGTCCGGACCCCACAGCTCATCAGAACCCATTCAAGAGAGATGCTGATCTCAAGACCAGCTCAGAGCAGCTGAGTTCAAGCCCAGGTAGGCGGCTCTCCGAAGCAGAAGTCACCGGGCATTCCTGGAGATGGAGCTGGGGTATCATTTCCCCTCTCTGACCCATCCTGGAAGCCTGGTGGCCCTGCCCACAAACTGCCTCAGGGATCTCGGCCATGATGCAGAGACTCAGAAGCATGGAGGAGAGCTGCCATCCATCTCTCCCCTAGCTCAGCTGATGATGAGGCTCCCAGGAGGCAAGATGGGTTTTGGGTGTTGGCCCATCACCTCTGTAGGGCCTCAGAAGCAGCCGCATTAGACTCGCTCACCATAATAGCCACCATTTTTGTGGTCAGAACCCCAAAGCTCATCAGAACCTGCTCAAGAGAGATGCTGATCTCAAGACCAGTTCAGAGCACCCAAGTTCAAGGTCAGGTAGGCGGCTCTCAGAGGTGGAAGTCACCGTACATTCCTGGAGATGGAGCTGGGGTATCCCTTCCCCTCTGTGACCTGTCCTTGAGGTATCCCTTCCTCTCTCTGACCTGTCTTTGAGGCCTGGTGGCCCTGCCCACGAACTGCGTCAGGGCTCTCAGCCATGATGCAGAGACTCTGCTGACCATGAGACTCCCAGGAGGGAAGATGGGATTTGGTAGTGGGCCCATCACCTCTGTAAGGCCTTGGAAGCAGCCTGTTGAGACTCGCTCACCATAATAGCCACAATTTTTGTGGTCTAGACCTGGTACATCAAACTAGTGGAACCATTCATGTTCTAGAATATATTGCAATCTACAGTGTGTAAGAAAGGGAAATGAGAAGGAGAGAGAGAGAGAAAGTGAGAAAGGAGATAAAAATAACCTGTCATGGAGGCAGGCTGGGGAAAAGGGGAGGGAGGTAGGGACATTGGTGATGGAGATGGGCAGGGGGGGGAGTGATGGGTGTTTGAACACTGTAGAACAAAAATTCAAACATGAACATCTTGTAATTGTATATCTAACTGTGGTATAATAAAATATTTTAAAAAAGAATTTTACACTAATAATTATACACCTGATAGCACTTACTTAATAGCTTAACTAATTACTTTTGTCTTATGAATATGAAACAAAATACTTTTTGTGAATGAATATAAAAAATGTTCTTCCACAAAGTTAAACACTTTTATTAGAAAACAAATTCTATCAAATTGACTTTGTCCATCTTTCATTCTACTGAAATGTTTTCTACTTTGTATTTACTGTTATTCATGCAGAAAGAAGGTTTATTAGTTTTCTACTACAACTTTAATAAAAAATGCACGTACGCTGGCATCGGAAGCATATATTGAAGATCTGATGGTGCAAGCACAAAAGATCAAGTACGACATCATTGGTCTGACTGAGACAAGGAGGGGTCAGTCCCATCACGCTGTGTTTGACACTGGAGAAGAATTGTTCCTTGGAACATGCGACAAAAAAGAGGTGTCGGTGGCATTGGTGTCCTTGTCAACATGAACATGGCAGTCAAAATTGATTCATTTGAATGCCTAACAAACTGGATAGGATGATTACACTTGAAGAGATGTGGCCCACTGCCAGCAATTTCTATCTTCATTGTCTACACACCAACATCCACATACAAAGAAGATGAAATTGAGAAATTCTGGAGGAGTTCTATAAAAAAGATCACATCTTCTACAAGATTATAGTCAGTAATTTTAATGCCAAGATAGGACCAAGAAGATCAACTGAAGAATTCCACATTGGGACCCATGGCCTAGAATGGAACGAACAGGGTGAGAGACTATCTGAGTTCATCATATCCGCCAAGACCATTCATGGGAACCCACAGTTCGGCGAAGGCTGAAGCAAAATGTTGAACATGGGAATCTCCTGGTGGATAGTTCCATGATGAAATTGACCACATCATCTTCAATCGACGGTTTTGTCTGACCGATGTTGCTGTCGTCCCAAAATTCCAAACAGGATCAGACCACCATCTCCTTCATGCAAAATTCTACTTCCCGCAACGGGAGAAAAGGCTGCAAAGTTTAAGAAGAGAACTCCCAGAACGACCACCAACTGGGAACTCTTCGGCACCATTGCAGCAACATGGGAAGATACCATCATTGACGACATCGATGAAGAATACAACCGACTGGTTCAGCACCTCCATGATTGTGTGAAGAATGCTGAGAGAGAGAAAGACACAAAAGGACCCGTCTTCAGAAACTCTCGAGCTCATTCACCAACGTGGCAAGGAGTGAGCCTCAGGAGACCAAATACTAACATCCAAGCCTGCTAAGCGGTGCAGAGAAGCATTAAAGGAAGACCTCAAAGACAGAAGAGCAGAAATACCGAAAGATGTAGCAGAAGCCTGGAAAAGCATTCACACTGCCCGCCTGTCCTTCGCCAACTAAGACCAAGATGACTGCCCTCTGACCCCTTGATGGATCTATCACATCTTCCAGAAAGGCAATGGAGAAGATTATCCATGACATCTACTCAGATCTCTTTGACAGCCAGGTCCACCTGCCGACATACTGAATTTCACAGGATGGATATGTCATTCCCAACTTTCTCCCATCTGAAATCCAACATGCAATTTCATCGGTAAAGAAGGGAACACCAGGTCCAGACAGTCAGACCCGAACACCTGAAGAATCTGCCTTCAGTACTCATCAATATACTAGCTCGGCTCTTCACACCCTACCTGTCTGAATGCAAGGTGCCCTCCCAATGGAAAACCAGCAGTACAGTTTTACTGTTCAAGAAGTGAGACATTCAGAACATTGGCAACTCTCGCCCCATCTGCCTGTTGTCCATCATCTACAAACTGTTCACTCAAGTCATCCTAAACAGGATTAGCAGAACACTAGATGAAGGACAACCATGTGAGCAAGCTGGCTTCCAGAAAGGATTCAGCACAAATGACCATATCCACTCGGTAACCAAGTCCATTGAGGTTAGTAGGGAGTACAAGATGCTGCTCTGTCTCACGTTCATTGTTTTAAAGAAAGCCTTTGATACTGTGGAGACTGAAGCGGTCATCAAAGCCCTAGCCAAACAGGGTGTTCAAACCCAATACATCAAGATTCTTCGTGAGCTGTATTACGGATTCACCACCAGGATCTCACCATCCTACAAGGAAGTGATCATTGATATCAAAAGATGAGTTCTACAGGGTGATACCATTTCACCAAAACCCTTCAGCGCCACCCTCGAGAACATCATGCGAAAATTAGAATGGGAAGGAATGGGAATGAAGATAGATGGTTGGCAACTACACCACCTCCACTTCACTGATGACATCGTTCTAATAACACCAAACATTAGCCAAGCGGCACAAATGTTGGCTGACTTCAACCGAGAATGTGGAAAGATAGATCTACAGCTGAATCTAAAGAAAACTATATTTATGAAAAATGAACTAGTTCCAGAGGCCCCATTCACTCTCAATGGAACAAATATCTCTGAATTTAGCAGTTATGTGTACCTAGGCTGAGAATTCAACATGGTGAACGACCTAAAATCTGAGCTGCACAGGAGGAAGAGAGTGGCATGGAATGCCTTCAAAGGCATTGAAGAAATAGCGAAAAGGACAAAGAACCTCTGGCTTGGGCACATCTCTTTTACTCCACCATTCTCCCTGCATTAACATACGCCTCAGAGACCTGGGCCCTATGAAAGCAGGATGAGAATGCTATTCGGGTCTCCCAGAGAGGAATCAAAAGAGCTATGCTTGGAATATCACGCCTCACTCAAGTGAGAGAAGGAATCACAGTTCCGACCTCTGTCGCTATTCCAGAATCAGGGATGCTGTCTCATTTGCCAAGGCATCGAAAATCAGATGGGCTGGACATTAATGCAATTTGGAGACAACCGCTGGACTAGAGCTGTCACCGACTTGGGATCCCATGGGATGTCAAAAGATCACGTGGCCGCCCATTTACAAGATGGTCAGACTTTCTTGTGAAGACCCTGAAGGAATGGTTTGAGGCTCTTCATATTCTTGAATCAACCAGATGCCATTGGGCTACATAGGCACGCCGATAGGGTCCAATGGAAATGTTACTGGTGCCCGCTGGAGCAAATCGATGAATAACGGGATTCAAGTGATCAAGTGACTTTAATAAATTACTGTAAGTTTACTATATTGTAAAGATTTATTTAAAATTTCTTTTAACCAATATAAAATATTAGTCTCGCTACGGTAAAATCAAGATATCCTAAGATTTATGTTTATTCCTAGAAGTTCAAAAGGAGTTTATTTGATTTCTTGGCTTACTCTAGGTGTTAAAATTTCTCATTTTTTTTGCATCATGACCCTTTTCCCTCATTTGTCATAAAATTCAGCAAAATCTTACTCTGTCTCTTTCTTATCAATAATCAATAAAGTGTCTCTGCTTTTACTGACTTAAAAGATAATACTTAATAATAAATAATAATCCAGAGAAATAGCCCCTCAAAACACAGAATGGAAATCAAATTTTGAATGTCCATTGCAAAGGATTAACAGGAAGGAAGTGGGAGCAGACAGCTCTTGGGAACCAGTATACTACCATAAGAAGTTATATTTTCTAACTTTCTATTCATCTTTCTCTATGCTTTTTTTCCTTTGTACTCCCTTCTTTTTCTTCTTTCTCCTATTCTTTTTCCATGTCATTGTTTTGGCATTTCAAATTTTTTTTTTTTTTTTTGCTTTTTGGGTCACACCTGCAATGCTCAGGGGTTACTCCTGGCTCTGCACTCAGGAATTACTCCTGGCGGTGCTCGGGGGACCTATGGGATGCCAGGGTCGAACCCTGGCCGGCTGAGCCGGCCGTGCAAGGCAAGCGCCTACCCGCATTTCAAATTTTTAAACATCAATAAGGCAGTTGTTAAAAAATCCTTTCTTATTTTCATATGCCTCTAGTACCTTCAACAACAACAATTTAGTAAAGTGGTAGGAGAAAACTAATAAACATTTCTGCATGAATAACAGAGCAAATACAAAGCAGACTACATTTCATTAGAATGAAAGATGGACAAAGTCAATGTGATAGAATTTTTTTTCTAAAAAAAGTTTTTAACTTAGATGGAAGGACATTTTTTATATTTACTCATATTTTATATCTATGTTATTATATTTATTTAACAACATCATGATAATGATATATGGTGTAAACTGTCATTAATTATATTTTTAAATGGTTTCATGTACTCTGAATGATGATCATGCAATGTGGTTAGAAAATGGTTCCTGGAATAGGCAAATGGTCCCAATCCCTTAAACAATAAGAATAGACTTTAATTATCACAGTGAGCAATAGCAGACAACACATAGAACAACATAAACCCAGTATCTATTATTGAGTATATTTAATTAATAATAAAATATGGGTAACTGTTGGTTCCCAAGCACTGTCATGTGTATATTTATAGCAAATAGAATGAGCAAAGTACTTAAAATATAACTGACATGAGAATCATTTTGTGATTATTATATTCTGTTGAACAAACTATATACTATAATTTGTAAAATCATCAAATATTACTTGAATTCTTGAATTAAATTTCACTAACATTGAAGGAACTTCCAAGCCATTCTGAAATGTATAATGCTTTAAATTATACTAAACTGGAAGTTCTGCCTTTATTGCAACTTTTTAATTTCATCTTTGAAGAATCATCATTAATCTCATTGCTGACGTAATTTAGAAAGCAATGAATTAGGTTTCTACACCTTGTGCTTCAATGAAAGACATCCTGGCACCATGTGTTTCAGATAAAGACATCCTGGCATGTATTCATATAAAGTAATTTAAGAGACAAACACACCACAGAAATGGATGTTTTAGACTGCCCTATCAGATTCTTTGTCTATTTATATTCTAATCTTTCTAACTATGGAAACAGGAAAAGGTGCAAGATTGCGTTTCTCATTCATTTCTCAAAGAGTATAAGACACTAACATTTGTGCTATATATTGGGAATATAAATATGCATATGTTGATATCCCTACCCTCTAAGTTGGTTAGTTTATTGTAAAATATATGTAAAAGATAGTAAACAATGTAGACTATAAAAGCAATAAAGCTAGAAAATAAGCTGTAAGAATCTTTGCTCTTCTGATATATTGAAGATGTATTGCGGATTTTATTTCAAATGGAAAAAACTTGTGGAAGATATAAGGATTCCTGACCAAAAATCCAAATGGAACAAATGCATAGGAAGTCACGTAATCCTTGCTACACTGAACTTTCTCTTCAGTAGAATTCAGAAAGTAAATAGCAGCAAGAAAAGAAAGCTTGTTTAAAAATGAAATTTAGTATGTATATGAAAGGAAAAGAAATCTAATAACCTTTTTCAGTTGAGTGGCAGTATCATAGTATGGGTCTTCATGGAAAAATAGTAAATTTAGCTTCAAGGTAGTTAATGGTTTTTGGATCATTAAAGTCTTGGAGATTATGGAATATTTCAAATTTTACTTAATTATTGCTAATGACAACTGAAAGGAATTAATAAATAGTAGGATGATTAGGTTCTGTTCCTCTGCTTTAATAAACATTGTTTATATCCTACTAGCTATAGTTATGTCTGTGTGAGATGCCTCCAAATAAAAATTTTAATCGTAATTTTTATAATACAGTATACATATAATATAGAATACAATGTATGCCATATTCAAATGTAACTAGAACTTGAAATTTTATAAAAATTATTCTCTTCAAATGATTCCAGTTATGGATAGCTTATATGAAAATATTAGTTGGGAGTGGCCGGAGGAAATGGAGGAGAGATATATATTTATATAACTTTGAGCTTATATATGACATCCATATAACTGAATAAATTAAAGTGGATTAAAGATAAAAATGACTTGTACCCAAAAGACATTTAAATAGGTTTGATCTATTTGACTAAAATTTGTAATTTTGCTGTTCTGAAACTTGAATTTGCATCAATAATATGCTTTCAATGCAAATAATTTAATTATAAAACATTTGACTTTAAATATGCAATTTAATTTTATGTATTAAACCTATTATCACTTTACCCTATAGATAAGAGAGTACTTTTTATGGTTTTTCCATGATTGGAAATCTAAATTATTTACAATTTAATATTTATTTAAAACTTTAATAACTTTAAATAGTTTTTAGACTTTATGTCTTCACTATCCTGTCTGAAAAATTAAAAATGGATGCATATTTCACAGAAATATTTTATTGTTTCTAAAAGCTATGCAAATGTTAAAAATGGCAAACTTTTCGTGGGACACTATGTTCCCTAACATATTATTCAGCAGTTATTATATCTAATTTATAATAATTTATATAGATATTTTTGTGGTCTTTAAATAAGTTTTGAATTCACCTTAATATAAAATAAAGTTCAAGAAAAGTACTTACATTTCAATATTAAATTAATGAATAGAATTATTATATTTAAATAGGCTCTGGTCGTGACTGGTCACAGAGGCATCAGCATATAAGATTACTTGTTTCACTTCTCAGTAAGCCTATGTCTTCCTGAGACATTCTTCCTATAAATAAACTAAAAAATTGTCACTAGAATAAAAAAAATAGATGAAACACAGCATAAAAAGGCTTATTTGAATTTAAATAATCCGTTAAGAATATTTTCTCTGTTCTTTGTTAGATCTGTGCCACCAAACAATAACTTTTCTCATGTGCTATTTCAGAGATCCTTTAACAGTTTATTCAGGAAAGTAAAGGGATCTTCCTAGCTATTTATCATGTATTGATGTTTCTTTCATGGACTTATTTATTCTCATTAGAGAAGCAAAATGGCAAGACTTAAATTATTTGATTTTCACAGGATGATTTATTGCAAATAAACAAATAAAAATAGTTCTCAGTCTTTATTGTTTGAACTATATCATAAAACTATAAATCAAAGTTTTCACTGTAATATTAGTATTAGAGAACAAACGTTCTGTTTTCAGTGCCAAAAATGGTCATGAAAACCTGTAATTCTTTACTGACAGTGATTTCAGGCAAAAAAGGAGGAGAGGTGTCTTTAGAGAGAGAAACTTTAAATTTTTTGTCCATGAGCTAGATTAGTTGTCGGTTTTTAGTTGTCACTATGTCCGTGGTACTAAATTAGTTGTCACTTTTGATATATAAAAAAATATCAGGATTACTAATATCTTTAAAATTTATGAAAAATTGGCTCTTTACCACTAAATACTGAGAAAACAATGTAGGTAATATTAATAGAAAAATATTTTGTGAAAATAAGTAGATGTAGACTTTTGTATTTGAGTAATTACTATTAAAATAAAGCCCATTTAATTTACTGAATTAAATGTATTAGACACTTTTCCTGGAAATAAGATATCTATGCACCCTAATTTTGATTAAAAATTTCTGCTCAGCAGGAAACCTATGCAGATAATAGAAATAATAATTGAAAATACTTTTGTCAAGTTTTATTGTTGCAGAACTATCATTTCCCTTATATTGAACTCCATCATAATTCTCCATGTATCAATATTGCTTTATCTATTGGAACAACTGCACCACACTAGGGGACACTGCTATGGTTAGGGCTCTTGACTTGCATGTAGCTGACCAATGCTCAATACTCAGTACCACATATGGTCCCCCAAATCTCACCAGGAGTCTTGAACACCCCTGAGTGTGTATAAAAGGAAAAAAATGTACCACATTAATGTGCGATATTACTATCACAGGGGAGGGGAAACAAATATGTAGGTGACTACTATCCAATTATGTTTTTCATAAAAAATGTTTTTATTCTATTAAAAATAAATAAACCTGAAGCCTCCTACATTTTATAATACTCTTGCAAAGTAAGTGCAGCTGATTAATTTTAAATATTCAGTATTCCAACAGAAAATAAAATGAGGGAAAAGATGATTACTTTGTTGAACACTAGGGTGTCTGAGAGAGAAAATGCTATCGTATATCCATAATAAAATGCACTTACCTCAAAATAAGTATCTGGAAATAACTGCTCTCAAATTAATTGTTTAAACTGAAAAGTCTAAGTTCACCATTTATCAGAGTGTGATCTAGAACTAACCTCATCAATATCACATGAAAACATGATAGAATGTCAGTGCTCTGACTCCTCTCCCAAACCTACTGAATCAAAAACTTGTAGATAGGATTTCCTGTTTGATTTCTTCTATTACCCATTTGTTGTTCAGGAGTGAGCTGTTCAGTTTCCAGGTGTTTGGTTTGACTCCCTGTATCTCTGTATGGTTAACTTCCATTTTCAGTGCATCATGGTCTGAAAAGATAGCTGACACAATTTCTATCTTTTTTACTTTATTGAGGTATGCTTTGTGGCTCAGCATGTGGTCTATCTTGGAGAATGTTCCCTGTACACTAAAGAAAAATGTGTATTCAGCTTTTTTGGCATGAAAAGCCCTGTTTATATCCACTAGCTCTCTTTCTTCCATTTCTTCCTTCAGGGCCAATATTTCCTTGGTGAGTTTCAGTCTTGTTGATCTATCCATCATTGATAGAGCAGTGTTGAAGTCTCCAACTATTATTGTGCTACTGTTAATGTCTTCTTTGAGGTCTCTTAGCAGTTGTTTTATATATTTTTGCTGGCCCCTCATTGGGTGCATATATGTTTAGTAGCATAATTTCTTCCTGGTGTACATACGCCTTAATTAATAAGAAGTGGCCCTCGTTGTCCCTTCTAACCTTTTTCAGCCTGAAGTCTATATTATCTGATACTAATATGGCCACACCAGCCTTTTTGGAGGAGTTGGTTGCATGGAGAATGGTCTTCCACACTTTGATTTTGAGTCTGTGTTTGTTCTGATTATTCAGATGCGTTTCTTGTAGACAGCAGAATGTTGGGTTCAATTTTTTTAATCCATTTTGTTACTCTGTGTCTCTTAATTGGTGCATTTAGACCATTGACATTGAGAGAGATTATTGTCATGGGATTTTGTGTCATCTTTCTGTTTGTGCTTGTTGTGCTTATGGGTTTGGTCCTATTACAGTAGACCCTACAGTCCTTCTTTTAAAGTTGATTTTGAGTCCATGAAGTTCCTGAGTTGTTGCTTATCCATGAAGTTGTGTATCTTTCCTTCATGTCTGAATGTGAGTCTGGCTGGGTAAAGAATTCTTGGTGAGGCCTGCAGTTCATTCAGCCTTTTCACAATATCCCACCATTGTTTTCGGGCTCAGAGTGTTTCATCAGAGAAGTCTGCTGTAAATCTTAGAGATGTTCCTTTGTATGTGATTTCCTTCTTTGATCTTGCTGCTTTCAGTATTCTATCTCTATCTATAGTTTTTGTCATTTTAATTAAGATGTGTCTTGGAGTATTCTTGTTGGGGTTTCTTTTTAGCTGGTATCTTACAGGCCTCCTGGATGTTGAGGCAAGCATTCTTTAGTTCCAGGAACTTCTCAGCAATTATGGCTTTGACAGTTTCTTCTTCATCAGGGTTTTCTTCTTGCCCTTCTGGGACCCCAATGATTCGTATGTTGTTTCTTCTGGCTTCATCCCGATTATCTCTTGTTGTCTGTTCGGTAATTGTGAGTCTTTTTTCTATCTTCTAGTGTTGTGTAGCGAATCTTTGGAACTCGTCTTCGAGATCACTAATTCTTTCTACAGTAGCTATTATTCTGCTGTGATGGCTTTCCACTGTGTTTTTCATTTCATTTACCTCATTTTTAATATCTGTCATTTCCATTTGCATTTTCCTCACTTCTTCTATCATGTCCTCTTGTATTTTATTGATTTTGCATTCCATTGCTTCTTTGAATTCCTTATGAATCCTTAACAGAAAATTTCTTTCCGAAATTCCTTATCAGAAAGGTTATACAACTCATTGGTATTGCTTGGCTCCTCTGGACTAGTGACTTCACTCACAGAGCTTGATGGAATTTTGCGTTGCTTTACCATTATGACTATTGTATGTTGCAAATATGGGGTCTTGGGTGACTAGAGAGTACAGTTAGTAGGTGTCTGGTCTGTTTGCAGAGTTTGGGTGGGTAGCAAGGATGTAGGAACCAAGGTTCACTGGTACCTCATGCAAGGTAGGTAGTGAGAGGGTCGCGCGGTTTTGAGTTTTGGGATGTTCCCAGATGCGCAGGGCCCAAGGGGTCTGCGGTGAAATGAAACCAAGGCAGTTTGCCTTGGTTCCCGTTGATGGAGTTTCCACTCTTCGCTTGGGGCAACTTGGGCCCGGAGATGCAGGGGTCACACACACACACACACACACACACACACACACCTGTGGGGGAGATTGCAGCCGTTTCCGGAAGCACAGAAGAAATGAACAGAAACTTTAGCAAGGAAGAAATTAGAATGGCCAAAAAACCAGTGCCCATCTCCCACCACCAATATCCCTGGTTCCTCCCCCCTTCCCCAGCCCACCTCCATGGCAGGTTCTTTATTTCTTTCCCTTTCTCTCTATTTCTCTTTTCCTTCCCTTCCAGACTATGGGTTACAGAACATACACCAAAAGGTTGTCATGTGTATCCTTTGGCCTCTATTTAATGCTCAGTTCTAGGTTGGCATTAGTACCCTCGACAGTTATTAGCACCCTGTTCCATTTTCTGTCTTACCTAACCTCTGACTCCCACACATGTACATATTATGATACCAATATCTAAGGTCAAGTGAAACATATATCAGGAGGTCTTGTCAAAGTTGGAAATTATCACAAACGTGTGGGAGTCAGAGGTTAGGTAAGACAGAAAATGGAACAGGGTGCAATAATTGTCGAGGGTACTAATGCCAACCTAGAACTGAGCACTAAATAGAGGCAAAAGGATACACATGACAACCTTTTAATGTATGTTCTGTAATCCATAGTCTGGAAGGGAAGGAAAAGAGAAAGAGAGAGAAAGGGAAAGAAATAAAGAACCTGTCATGGAGGTGGGCTGGGGAAGGGGGAGGGAACCGGGATGTGGTGGTGGGAAGATGGGCACTGGTGGAGGGACGGGTGCTGGAACACTGTATGACCAAAACCCAAACATGAACTTTTTAATTGTATATCTTTTTATTATTTGTATATCTCACGGTGGTATAATAAAATACTTTAAAAAATAATTAAAAAGTGAAAAAAAACTTATGAAAAAATGCTCATCATCACTAATCATCAGAGAGATGCAAATCAAAACAACAATGAGATACCACTTTACACCACAGAGACTGGCACATATTCAAAAGAGCTAGAACAAGAAGTGCTGGAGTGGATGTGGGGAAATGGGAACACTCATCCATTGTTGGTGGGAATGCCGGCTGGTACAGCCTTTCTGGAAAACAATATGGACATTCCTCCAAAGACTAGAAATTGAACTCCCATTTACCCAGCCATACCACTCCTGGGAATCTACTCTGGGAAACCAAAAATACGCAGCGGAAACACCATCCCTACTTTTATGTTCATAGCAGCATTATTCACAATAGCCAGAATCTGGAAGCAACCAGAGTGCCCGAAAATCGATGATTGGATAAAGAAGCTTTGGTACATCTACACAATGGAATACTATGCAGCTGTTAGGAAAAAATGAAGTTATAAAATTTGCCTATGAATGGATGGACATGGAGAGGATTATGTTGAGCGAAATTAGCCAGGAGAGAGACAGATACAGAATGACTGCATTTATCTGCATAACATAAATATATATGTACATATTATGATACCAATATCCAAGGTCAAGTGAAACATATATCAGGAGGTCTTGTCAAAGGTGGAAATTATCACAAACAGAAAATTAAGACAGAAAATGGAACAGTGTGCTAACAATTGTTGAGGTTACTAATGCCAACCTAGAACTGAGCATTAAATAGAGGCAAAAAGATACACATGACAACTATTTAATGTATGTTCTGTAATCCATAGTCTGGAGGGGAAGGAAAAGAGAAAGAGAGAGAAATGGAAAGAAATAAAGAACCTGCCATGGAGGAGGGCTGGGGGAGGGGAGGGAACCGGGGGACGTTGGTGGTGGGAGATGGGCACCGGTGGCGGGATGGGTGCTGGAACACTGTATGACCAAAACCCAAATATGAACTTTTTAATTGTATATCTTTGTAAATGTACAAATAAAAAATTAAAAAACTTGTAGATAGGGGGCTGGAGCGATAGCACAGCGGGTAGGGTATTTGCCTTACGGCGGCTGACCCCGGTTTTGATTCCTGGCATCCCATATGGTCTCCTGAGCACTGCCAGGTGTAATCCCTGAGCAAAGAGCCAGGAGTAACTCCTGGGCAATGCCAGGTGTGACCCAAAAAAAACAAAAAAAAAACCTTGTAAATAGGATAGGATCCAACAACCTATTTCAACAATTTTGATTATGAAAACCTTTGCCTTAGAGAAAATATGTATTTATTTTACTTTTCATATATGGATTAATCCATATTTCCCACAGGCTTTGTACCTTGGGCATTCCTCCCTAAATATTTATATTGAGATCACAGTGATCACTCTCCTGGGTCACAAGGAAACTGTAATATTGCACACCTAGATGTTCTCTTGTAGTTTAAAATAAGATCATATAGAATACCCTGAGAAGAAACATATTATAAAATTAAAAGAAATTCTGAACACAGAAAAGAACACAACATTTTATGAATTTTATAAAAATTCATAATGGTATATTCTAACTCAAAACCATTTCAATCCTGTTTGGTTTTCTGTTCTCCTTGTTACCATAGAGGCAACTGAACGAGGTCAATCACCTTTTTCATTTTTCAAGAAGCATCAAAACATGCTAACTTTTTCTACTATAATGCATATGTATGTGTGACTGTGTAGTTGGAGAAAGGGGAAACAGGAAACATATAAGAAAGATTCAATTGTATGTAAATATTTATTGTGCTATTGCCAAAATTAAACATTACAATTAATTCTGGTATTCCTGAGAGTCAAACTCTATTATTTTATATTTTATGCATTCAAAATTTGAATCAAAGTGCGATCCCGTATTCTATATTTGTTATAAGGCAGAATAAAAAATATATTAATTCCTTTAAGTTAATCACCTCTTATTAAATTGTTCAAGCAAATCACATTTTCAGTAGCCATGTTGTATGGTACAAAATGTATGTATTTAAAAGTAACTACAAATAGTGTATTTATTCACAGAATAAGTTAATACTATCATTAGAGACACAAAATGTGCATTCTATTAAAACAAATAGACAATAAGCATAATAAAATAAATTCTTTAATATGGTTCATTATATAGGAAGTGATAAGTTATTAGGGAAACCTTAGCATTTTAGCATTTAAAAATTTAATCAAACTTGTAGTTCAGACATGGAGAACTTGCCTTGTGTATACAAAGCTCTGGTCGTATCTCCAGGCGCAAATAAATAAATAAATAAACAAATAAATAAATAATGAAGAATAATGCTAGATACACTAAGTAATAGTAATGTCTCTGTTTTTGCAAAGCTAAGAGATAAAATCTTCACTTCTCTTTACAAGTTCTAATTCAATATCCCAATTTTGACATATAGAAATCTTTTGTCACATTTGACAGATTTGTATGATATACATTTAATGATAGCAAATGGGATAATTGAAATATGATCCAGTGTATATGGATAAAGGAGACAACTGAAAGCTAAATAAGATATTTAACACCACAAAAAAGAAAAATAGTACTCCTATCCTCTGATAGAGAGATGTCTCTATGCTTCACAATCTAAGCCTATAATTGCATTTTCATTGTTTTTCAATAGGAAATGATGACTTTAAATTCAATACAACTATCTTCTAAGCTTATATCTTATAAGTTTGTCACCAAACAGTGAGAAACAGTTCTTCCACTACTGTGGACTTCATCTTCTGTATTCTTGAAATAAACACACATATGATTGGAATGTGTTTATGCCCTGTTTATAATGGTTTTATGCCCTTTCTTTAAAAATTCTTTGTACTATCATATGATTCAATATGATATTTGAATATAAAATAGGTGACAACGTGATAGAATAAATACTTTTAATGCACACTTTTGTTGGGAAGTTGACACTATGACACTATTGGTGGGATTGAGTTGAAATATATGCCTAAAACTTCACTATCAACAACTTTATAAATTACTCATTTAATTAAAATTTTAAATTGTTATAGAAAATTTTAATTAAATTAAAAACTCATTTTAATGTAAAAATGTTTTTAAAAAATTTTAAATGGTTAAATTCTTACTTTGGACAATGCTTAACTGCAGTGATACTCTAGACATGAAAATACTTAATTTGGGTCTATTAATCACAAGCCCAAACAAGAAACACGATTTTCTTCAAGGAGTGAATAGTTTTGTAAAAAAGGTGCTATTTTTGAAAGGATATAGCATCCGTAGAGATATGGAGAACAGCTATTGCTTTTGCCTGCTCTCAAACTCTCACCCTTGTAATCTCACACCAAATGTTGTCCACTGAAAGTGTGAAGCTTTAACAAGATGTGCTGCAATGTTGAAATTTCTAACAATACATTATCAGTGATTTTGAAAGTAGTCCCATAGACTGTAGAGTTCGCTGTAATTCACTTCTGTCCACTAAACAAAGGCAGATGTTAGGAATATAAGAACTATTTCCAAATTTCATCCAAAATAATTCTAATTTCAATAAATCATACCTCTTCCTTTAAAGCCTTGTGACACATACATACACATGCTGACCCCGATGGCACATACTTCTGAATTTATCCTTAGTCCAATACCTGAATTGTAATTCATATCCTCAAATCAATTATGCATTAAAAACAAATTAAAATAACCAGGTTAAAAAAATAGGATTTTGACTTTCCTAGTAACCACTGTGTATATTTGAGAAAAAATACTATTGTTTGCAATATATTTACTACAGTTTACTAATCTAACAATAATATAAACAACATATTAGTAATAGGTTATAAATATATACATATATTTGTATATATTTGCTTTTTTGGGTCACACCTAGAGAGCTGAGGACTTACTCCTAATTGTGCACTAAAGAGTTACTCCTGGCAGTGCTCTGGAGACCATATGGGAGGCCAGGGGTCAAACCTGGGTCAGCCGCGTGCAAAGCTGATGTCCTCCTCCCTGTACTATCACACTGGTCCCTGTAGAAGGTTATAAAGAGCAGATTAGTACATGGAGGGATTATTAAACATATAGCTTTATATAACAGTAACCAAGTTTGAGGTAGTAACAGTGATACTGTCACTATCTTCACTATCTTCCCGTTCATTATCTATTTGCTCCAGCGGGCACCAGTAATATTTCCATATGTCCTGTCTCATGCTAGTAGAGCCCAAGGGTATCTGCTTGCTCCAGGAACATAAAGAGCCTCAGACAATTATATCAGGTCATCCCATTCATGAATGGGAATGACCTCATATAATTGTTACTGGTATTTGGCATATCAAATATGACACGGTCAGCTTGCCAGACTTGCTGTGTGGGTGGCATACTCTTTAGTCACCTCTAAATACAGCATTTATTGATGAACCGCAAGACCACTTGCGGACTCGCGAGCTGGGCTGTTATAGGCTCGTCTGCTGGATGGAGTTCTGACGAGAGGGAGGTCCAGATGTGGAAAATGGCAGCCCCTCATGGAGTTGGGGGGGTTCCTCTGGCTTGTTGCAAGGCTCTGCTGGGCTGGCAGGCCAGGGCTAGAACCCTGCCATCCCCTCCCGGGCGCCTCGTGAGCAGCTGGGCACAGGGAGAGCAAGTAGCAGCTCTGTCCCATGTCTATAAGTCTCTGGATCAGCATACCTGGGCCGGATTGAAAAAAAAAAACTGCTGCAGGGTGGGGGTTGATGATCCGGGCTGTGATAGCTCATCTGCTGCTGGGTGGAGCTCTGATGAGAGGGAAGTCCGATGTGGAAGATGGCGGCCCTCATGGAGTGGGGCCATGATGCAGCTGGGCACTGCAGTCACAGTTGCAACACCTGAAGGGGCAGATTTGAGTTATAATGAACAATATAATTATAGTTCACATATAATACTTTCACTTTGTGCTGCAGCTTATTTTGTTAAAGTCAATCCTTTCACTTTACATGTTTAAAGTATTGACTATGGTAGTCTTCCATTAAAACTTCAAGAAATGAAGTATTATAAAATAACAAAACTCATCAGGTTTAGAGCTTTTATGATAACGACACCAGAATCTGATCTTTGGTTATACGTGTAATGATTTATAAAACAATTAATATTTCTTATTTTTTTTCTTTATTCACAAAAATTTGTAGCAGTTATGTTAGAAGGAAAGATTTTTAGTCTAGTGTTAAATTTAATAAAAAAAAGTCTTCATAATATATTTTAAAGGAACATGTTTGTGATTAATCTTATTATTATGAAGTAGAATTTGTGAATTTGTTTAAAATTAACCGAAGAGTTATCATTCTATTTACCACAATATTAAATATAGGCTGTAGCAATATAAATACATTTCCTAGGTATATATATACAGGTAATTAGTTCTAACTCAAAGCAATGTCCTCATAAATAGGGAACAAATATTAGCAAATCCATTAATTACTCATGCTTACAATTCTGTCATTTGAAATAATGTGTTTGTTTGAACTAATGTTTCATATTTATTATAGTCATTAATGACTGTCAGTGAGAGATAAAGTTCTAGAATTTCACTAATATTTGAGAAATACATAAGCTTTACATTTCTTAACAAAGAAATTTCTATCATTTCTTACTTTTGTAGAGTGAAAATCAAGTATGATATAAAAATCCCTAGACCTGTTTCAGTTATCTTTGATTCATTCATTACATTGTGTTAATTTTGTCTCTTTTAAGCTGTTTTTCAATTGACTACTTAATTAATATTTTAGTCTAATAGTTCACATAGCATAAAACATTGCAAAAGCGGGGCCGGGCGATAGTCCAGGGGGCAGGGCATTTGCCTTGCACGGTGGCCGGCCTGTGCCGACTCAGGTTCAATCCCCTGGCATCCCATATGATCCCCCAAGCACCTCCAGGAGTAATTCCTGAGTGCAGAGCCAGGAGTAGCACCTGAGAATTGCCAGGTGTGACCCAAAAAGAAAAAGAAATTGCAAAAAGCTTAACACATTGTGCTTCTGAAAATGGGTCAAGACTTTCAAACTCTAAGAATCCAGGAATTAATATAATCTCTGACCAGTAAGAACTTATGTCAATGCAATATTTTCACTGATTTTTAACTTAAAAAGAGCTCCAACTAAATATATACGAATGACTATATGTATGTAAACACAAACAAGTAGCTAACATTCATTTATATAATAAACACTCTCATTTTAATTTGAGTCACAGTGAGATATAAAGTTTTAAAGCTTTCATGATCCGGTTTCAGTCATACAATGTTCCAACACCTATCCACCAGCTTATATTTCTTAACACCAACATCTCCAGTATCCCTCCCACCACCCACCCCCCCCCCAGCCTGTCTCTATGACAGGAACTTTTCATCTTCCTCTCTCTCTCTCTCTACTTAGGGGCATTATGGTTTACAATTAGATACTGAGAAGCCATCACATGTTTGGTCCATTACTCACTTTCAGCATACATCACCCATCCAAAGTTATCTCTTCCAACCATCATTTTCAGAGTAGTTCCTTCTCTATTACAACCTCCTTTCCCTCATCACTTGAGGCCCTTGTTGCTACTATATTTAGGTGCTGGTTTCATAATTTGCTTCTTTATATCCCATAATGAGTGTATTTATTCTATATATGTTCCTCTACTTCTGACTCATTTCATTCAGCATAATACTCTCCATGTTCATCCATTTTTGAACAAATTTCATGACTAGTTTTTTTTAAACAGCTATATAATATTCCATTGTTTAGATGTAACATAGTTTCTTTAACCAGTTTTCTGTTCTAAGGTGTTCTGGTTGTTTCCATATTCTGACTATTGTGAGCAGTGCTGCAATGAACATACAAGTGCAGATGTTATTCCTGCTGTGTTTTTGTTCCCCCGCAATATATTCCCAGAAGCAGTATTGATAGATCATATGGAAGCTCAATTTTCATTTTTCTGTGAATGCTCATGTTGTTTTCCAAAAAAAATCTGGGCCATATGGCATCCCACCAACAATGAATGAGAATTCCTTTCTCCCTACATCCAGACCAGCACTAGTTGTTCTTGTTCTTTTGAGGTGTGCATCTCCCAAAAGCCCACAACAAGCATTATTATCAACAGGAAAAGCTACAAAACTTCCCCTAAGATTGGAAACAAGAAAAGGTTGCTCACTCTTGCCAATTCTATTCAATATAGTAAACTGGAATATAGTAACTTGTCAGAGCATTTAGGCAAAAAAAAAAAGATAAGAAGGGCATCTGAATCAAAAGTAATAAATCAAGCTATCACTCTTCACAGATGACATGCTACTATACTTAAAAAATCCCAAAGGTTCTATGATAAAGCTTATATAACCAATAGGTTTGTATTGTGGCAGGTTACAAAATCAATATCCAAAAGTCTGTGGCTTTCTTATATACAAATAATGAAAGAGAAGAAAACGATAATTAAAAAATATTCCCATTCACAATTGTATCAAAGAAAATCAAGTAGCTCAATCAGCTTAACTAAAGAGTTGAAAGACCTAGATAAAGAGAACTACAGTAAATTTCCTCAAGAAATGAAAGAGGACATAGTGAAATGAAGGAACGTTCCTCTGCTCACAGATCAGGAGTAACACTGTCAAAGTGGAATATAATTCTCAAAGCGTTATACAGATTCAGCGTGGTCCCTCTAAGTATCCCCATGCTATTTTTTTCAAGAAATAGACTAAACACTCCTGAAATTCATATACAATGATAAACTCCTACAAATACCAAAGCAATCCTTAGGAAAAAGTAGATGAATGTCATCATATGCCCCACCTTCAAACTGCATTAGAAAGCACTAGCAATTTAAACAGCATGGTATTGGAATAAAGGCACACCTGTAGATCAATTGAATGGAGTTGAGTATTCTGACACAGAACCTCAAATATATGTACTTTTTTTCATTTTGCGTTTTTATTTGGGGGCCATACCCAGCAGGTTCTCAGTGATTACTCCTAGTTCTCTGTTTAGGAATCATTCCTGGCAGTAATCAGGAGTCCGTGATCTGGTACTGGGGATCAAACTTAGATGGCAATGTGCAAAGCAAGCACCCCACTTCTGTAATATCACTCCAGTCCCTGCCTTTTGTAAATTATTATTACACTTGTCTTGATATTTTAATTTATTGACACTCATGCCTTCCTAATGATTCTCATAAACATCAAAATTCATTGTCATATTGTTTTGACAACTTACACATTAATAGTATTTTAGATAATAAATATACACTAACTGTTTTATGTTTATTTACATGAAACACATGTCATTTTGTATCATTTGTAAATAGCTTTACACAAAAGACTGATGATGAATCAAACTGTTTTCAGAAATCAATATAACTAATTAACTCCCAAGCAGTGTCCAGGCGAAAAAGAGGCCAGCTCCCACAATACTCACTAGCTATGCAGTGTGAATTGTTCAGTTCTTGGCCTGCAAACATAGTGGTTCTTAGACCTAGCAGTCCTGGCAATCACCAGGGCTAACTACTGTGTTAAGGGAGCCAGAAATAGGGATGACTTAGAAACTAATGCAAGCAACATCTGCAATCCAGTTATTTGAGCTAATTGTTTGTACGACTGACATTATATGGTTTTTATTCATTTGTTTTTTGTTAAAGGCTACACCTGGAGATTCCAGGGCCTACTCCTGGCTCTGTGATCAGGGGACCATAAAGGTACAATCAAGCCAGGTTCATCATGTGAAAGGCAAGCATTTTAGCCACTGTAAGTCTCATGATATGCAAACATTTTTAATACAACAAAAGTAAAAGTGAGTACCCCTGTTCATGATAATCTGTATGACAATGGCTTATATGTAAATAATGTTATGTAAAGAGCTCATTTCTAAAAAAATAATTTTAAAAAGATAAAATAAAACATTATTAACAAAGTTAAAGGAAATCATGTAAATAATTTTCACTAAAATATTTTAATTTTTATTTTTCATCCACATATTTTGAAGATTAAATTATCACACTTTAATTAAAAGATATATTAATAATATTCCTAATTTTTGGTATTTAAATAAGATATACTTTTCCAAAGAATATTCCAAAAAATAGAAGTCTGCAAATATCCTTTTTTCAAAAGTAAAGTTTTTGATTTATAAGTAAAAAATTCAAAAAGAAAAAATATTTAATAGTTTGTGTCAGTAGGGAATTACACATTGAAACAGCAATTATGTATCATTATACAGAGATTAGAATGGATAATATTCTAATGTAGAACATAAAAATGAGTAATTCCAATTGTTCACATATATGCAAACTATTAAGGATTCTTATCCCTACTAATGAGTAGAAAAAGTATCATGGTCACTTTGGAAGACCACTTGACTATTTTGTTTTATATATAAGTAATAGTGTGTATAGGACATATGGAGATTTTACTGGTGCCCACTCGAGCAAATCAATGATGAACAGGAAGACAGTGATATAGTGATGTATAAAATACATAGGAGCTATGCTTGGAATATCACGCCTCACTCAAGTGAGAGAAGGAATCTGGAGTTCTGACCTCTGTCGACAATCCAGGGTCAGGGACTCTTTCTCGTTTGCCAAGGCATCGAAAATCAGATGGACTGGACATGTAATGCAATTTGGAGATGATGGCTGGACTAGAGTCATTACCAACTGGATCTCATGGGATGTCAAAAGATCATGTGGCCTCTCACCTGCAAGAAGATAAGACTTCTTCGTCAAGACCCTGAACAAACCATTTGAGGCTCTTCATATTCCCAAAGCAAGCAGATGCCATTAGGTTACACTGGCACGTGATAGGGCCAAATGGAAACATTACTGGCACCCACTAGAGCAAATCTATATAATGGGATGTCAAGTGATCAAGATCGTGATATATATAAATGAATATAGACTCAGTGTATCATTTTACATGTAATATAACATATGTATATGTAGAATTGCTATATAATTTAAGACACTAATAGTTATTTATGCTACTGAATTAGAAATGGAAGATCACATTAAAAACATGCATTACAGTAGTTCATTTCATAATCACTAGAAACTTGAAATAATCAATATTTCTTAGATGAATATATAATTTAGCACATAATGATAGTATAGTGGGAAAGGGTATTTACATTTCATGCAACTGAGCCAGGTTCAATCTTAACATCCCATATGGTCTCCGAAGCACCACTGGGAGTAATTCCTCAGCAAAGAAACAAAAGGTAAACCCGAGCACTGCTGAGTGTGACCCAGACACAAAGCTAAACAGAATATAGCTCCTCTATGTAATAGAATTTGTGGAAAGAATTTCTTGAAGAGGGTGTCTTAAGCAGTGCAGAAGAGGCTCAGAGGCATTTCCTGGGATTCTTGTTTTAGGCCAGCTAGTTCGGAGAACAATTTGAGGGCCTGAGGATGCAATACTGCTGGTTCCCATTGGTACCATGAGGAAGGGAATCTCCAGAACTGCATCTAATGGGGAACTCTGTGGTGTTGGATATGAAACAGAGGCCAGCTGCATGCAAGACAGTTTCTCACCATAGGATGACTGGTTGACAGTTTGTAGACTGCTATATTTGTATACTGGAATGTAATAATTAAGTAAATGAATAGCAGATTGATTAGAAACATATTTTTTAAACTCAATTTAGTATAATTCAAAGACAAACAAGTATTGATTGTAATAGAACTATGATGATGATATAAATAGATTAAGTACATAGATAATAGAGAAACACAATTGACAGATAAAAACAGGGATTAACAATAGTGACTACTGTCAGAAATATTTATAACAGTATTTTATAGTGGAAAAGTAACTTGCACGCTGGCAAATAATTTAACACCCTTAAGATAATTGATGTCATTGAAAGAAATAGGTGGTAGCATTGAAACTATGATTTGAAACTATAATAGTAATAAAATATGCAACATAGATAATTGTATGCGGCTATATTTTAATACATTTTACCTGATTTTCATCATCAATGTCATATATAATTCCTATGTTTAAATTTTGATAATGGTTAACTTCAATACATGTGTTTCTATTTTGTAAAAGCAAACGATACAAAATTATTAACTAAATATGCTTTACACAGCCATAACATTCTTATGTTTTATAAGTTTAGACTATTCAAGTCATCTGAAATGTTTCTTCAAATAATGGCAAATATGTAAATGTTTTAATTTATTTTGAAAATATAGTCCGTGTACATGTGCATCCAAGCAATTCAAATCCAAGTGGTTTAAACTAGGTGTTTTATAACATTATACACTCTGAGGTATAAGAGTTTTAGAAAAAAAATACATCACAGTAGGAATAAGCTCACTTCACAATCAAATCAGATTTGAATTCATTTCCCAATAAATCTCCCTCACTAATGCAACACTGGGAAAGGAAATGAGTGCATTTCCTTTCATGAGAACTGGGCATGAGTCTGTAGTATTAAAGTATGCTTAAATTTAAAAATATTCTAGTAAAAATATACACACAATTGTGGTTTTTATATAATCCAGTGAAAGAGCTTAAATTGCAAAATCTGGAACAATTTGAGTAAATATTTGTCAGGGCCGTGTGTGTCCCCAACAATATTGGGATTCACCGGGTACCCTGGTCACACTGGAGACCAATGACCGATGAACAGAAGGCCATGGGTCCAGTACAGATAATCAAAAAACTTTTACTTCTACCAACTTCACTCCACACCAACAGTTAGGCACACTTGCCACCATCACACTAGCCAACAGACTCACACAGAACAAGTGTTGCTTGACCATGTGTGCTGCCAAGAGCTCACCCACACACATGAGCAAATCTTATTATTTTCTTTGCAATAAAGAATTTTATTTATGAAAAAATTATTAGGGGGAAGGAGGGAAGGAGGAAGGTAGAAATGAGGGAGGGAGGGAGGGAAAGAAATAAGGACTTAAACGCTTGCTAAAGTGAATTTGAAGAATTTTTTTGTTTGCTTTCATATTGCACTACAGTATTAATAGACTTTCCCGGTTTGTTATTCAAGGGTTGCTCTCAGTAGTGTTTGGGGGACTATTCCATGTCAGTTATTAAATCAGATGCTCTTGAAAACAAACCCTTTGTGCTATGTTTGAACCTAATACAGTTTTATACTAAAGAACTTGCTTCAACTACTACCATTCTTCTACATCATCAATATTTCTATGTGCTTAAACATATCCACTAACTGTTTTGTTATCTCCCATGATTAAAATAAATTTTTGAACAGCACTTAATCGTCTTTGGTATGTAGCCTGTGTTTAATAATTTTTGCTCATGTTTTCATAAATTTTTTCCTTTAACTCTAGTAAAGAAATCATGAATTTTTGAAATCATTAATGTCAAGTGGTGAAATAACTTTGTCAATTTGTATTTGTAGAGACAATCCCCGTGGAAGGATTTGACAGTCATCGTTGCCTTTATTCTCTATTTTGTACCATGTGCTTGTCTGCCTGCTCACTAGAGACAAAAACCTCAGACTTCCATGGGAGCAGAGCTGGCGTAACCAAAATTCAAAACCAGCTTTTAGATGAAACCTGGTTTCCTCTTACAAAGTCGTCAGGGGTATGCCTGCTTCTCAGGCTTAAGAAATCCTAATGTAGAGCATCTTTCCTTCTAGTTGGATAAATAATCCAGTATATTATGTTGTTTCTTATGTAAACAAAGCAAGAGAGGGGCTGGCATAATTATTCCACCCAAAGTAAAATATCTGTGGGGTGTATTTTCACGTGGAGAGCATGTCAAATCATTCAGACTATTTTCCCCATGCTAGATTGATATCTCCATGCCCCACAAGTTCCTTTGCCTGGTCTACTCACTTCATGTAATTTCTTAAGTCCTCTTGCTTTCTTTCAAAGCCTTTCATACTGTGAGGCCCTACAGGCTTGTTTTAGGTGAGACCACTAGTGTGACCTTCCCTTTAATCTTCCTAAAGGTGGTCCCATGTCATAGCTAGGGTGGCTCTCTTTGTGCTACCATCCAGTTCCTCTTAAAGGACTGTGTGTTATGAGGAAATATATACAATCTAGAGGTTACTAGATCTTATAGTTAGAAAATATTAGAGAATATACAGGAGCAATACACTTAGAGTAGCACTGACTCTAAAACACCTGACTCCCACACTCTTTTTTGTGTTTATTAAAGAAAGAAATTTCTTTGGTCTAAGCCTCCAATCCAATTATTAAACACTAGCTACATACCAAAGACAATCAAGTGCTGTTCAGAAATTTATTTTAATCATGGGAGATACCAAAACACAGTTAGTGGATACGTTTAAGCATACAGAAATATTGATGATGTAGAAGAAATGGTATTAGCTGAAGATATGTAAGTGGCTATATGGAGGAAGAGAGCAATTCTATAAGGAATGCGAAGATCCAGGGCTAATAGATGGGGTGTCAACCAACAGGTAGGTAAAGTGATAACTTAAAATAAAAATTAAGTATCATGTTTCTGGTGTCATACAAATGCAATTTGAACAAACAAGAGAGTAGGAAAATGTCTGCTCTAAGAAAATCACCAAATCATATGTATATATGTAAAAATACATATATATATATAAACACATAAGCTATGGAGCATAAACCCTCAATACTTAAATGTGAACTGGAAATAAATATAATTTTCCGTAGTTATATTGCAATATATTATATGATAAATAAAGTAATAGCATTATAATATTGTAATGTATTAAAGGATAAATAATGTAATAACATTATAATGAAGAAATTTCACATACATTGCATCATATCAGGTAACTGATATATCAATAGTGATAATATTATGATATTTATGTAACAATGATATATATAGAACAAGGCATTAATTTTGTTTCTATTGTCCTACTAAAAATTATCATTATCGTTAAAAGGAAAAAAATAAAGCAATTTTTCATTTAAGGATGTGTTTCAAAATGCTTGATGAGTAATTAATAAAAATTCTACATGATGAAAAATAACGTATGGTAATCAAAAGACAGCCCCCTGAGATGAACCCAGAGCCTCCAGAGCGCCTAGCAAGATATCTGTGGTGTATTTGGTATGCCAAATCAGTTAACGATAATGGAGCTTGTTCCCAATGAATAGAGCTGTTACTGGTGCCCAATCGAGCAAATCAATGAACAATGGGAAGACAAGTGGCATGTGACAATCAAAAGAAGCATAATTAGTCATGATAAACCAATGGGTAGGGAAACTATGTTGTCTGTCTTAGAACATAAAATGATATCAGGTAACAATTGAAAATATATGTTATGAATATTAATTATTAACATATTTATCCAGTTTCACATAATATTATTGTTAGGTATTAATGCTAAATATCAATTAATATTCTCAACATTATAACATAAGTCATTATTTTTTATATTTATACACATAATTATGATATATGACATGATTCATTAAGTGTTTCACTTGATAACTTGATCACTTGAATCCCATTATTCATCGATTTCCTTGAGCAGGCGCCAGTAACATTTCCATTGGACACTATCACGTGCCAATGTAGCCCAATGGCATCTGGTTGATTCAGGAATATGAAGAGCCTCAAACCGTTCCTTCAGGGTCTGACAAGGAAGTCTGACCATCTTGTAGGTGGGGGGGCCACGTAATCTTTTGACATCCCATGGAATCAAGTCGGTGACAGCTCTAGTCCAGCGGTTGTCTCCAAATCGCATTAAAGTCCAGCCCATGTGATTTTCGATGCCTTGGCAAACGAGACAGCATCCCTGATTCTGGAATAGCGACGGAGGTCAGAACTCCAGATTCCTTCTCTCATTTGAGTGAGGCATGATATTCCAAGCATAGCTCTTTCGATTCCTCTCTGGGAGACCCGAATAGCATTCTCATCCTGCTTTCATAGGGCCGAGGTCTCTGAGGCACATGATAATGCAGGGAGAATGGTGGAGTCAAAGAGATGTGCCAGGAGTCTGAGGTTCTTTGTCCTTTTAGCTATTTCTTCGATATCTTTGAAGGCATTCCATGCCGCTCTCTTCCTCCTGCTCAGCTCAGGTTTTAGGTCGTTCATCATGTTGATTTCTTTGACCTGGGTACACATAACTGCTGCATTCAGAGAAGTCTGTTCTATTGAGAGTGAATGGGGTCTCTGGAACTAGTTCATTTTTCATAAACATAGTTTTCTTTAGATTCAGCTGTAGACCTATCTTTCCACATTCTCGGTCGAAGTCAGCCAGCATTTGTGCCACTTGGCTAATGTTTGGTGTTATTAGATCGATGTCATCAACGAAGCAGAGGTGGTATAGTTGCCGACCATCTATCTTAACTCCCATTCCTTCCCATTCTAATTGTCGCATGATGTTCTCGAGGGTGGTACTGAAGAGTTTTGGTGAAATGGTATCACCCTGTCTAACCCCTCTTTTGCCATCAATGATTACTTCTTTGTCGAATGGTGAGATCCTGGTGGTGTATCCGTAATACAGCTCACGAAGGATCTTGATGTATTGGGTTTGAACACCTTGTTTGGCTAGGGCGCCGATGACTGCTTCAGTCTCCACAGAATCAAAGGCTTTCTGTAAATCAATGAACGTGAGACAGAGTGGCATCCTGTACTCCCTACAAACCTCAATGAGCTTGGTTACTGTGTGTATATAGTCGATTGTGCTGAATCCTTTCCGGAATCCAGCTTGCTCGCATGGTTGTCCTTCATCTAGTGTTTTGCTAATCCTGTTCAGGATGACTCGTGTAAACAGCTTGTAGATGACAGACAACAGGCAGATGGGGTGATAGTTGCCGATGTCGTGAATGTCTCCCTTCTTGAACAGTAGAACTGTCCTGCTGGTTTTCCAATGGGAGGGCACCTTGCATTCTGACAGGTAGCGTGTGAAGAGCCAAGCTAATGTATTAATGAGTACCGAGGGCAGATTCTTCAGGTTTTCGGGTCTGACTTTGTCTGGGCCTGGTGCTGTTCCCTTCTTTACTGACAAGATGGCATGTCGGATTTCAGAAGGGAGAAAGTTGGGAATGACATATCCATCCTGTGGAATTTGGTATGTGGGCAGGTGGATGTGGCTATCAAAGAGATTTGAGTAGAAGTCCTAGATAATCTTCTCCATTGCCTTTCTGGAAGATGTGATAGATCCATCAGGGCATCGGAGGGCAGTCATCTTGGTCTTATAGTTGGCGAAGGACAGGCGGGCGGTGTGAATGCTTTCCCAGCTTCTGCTGCATCTTCCAGTATTTCTGCTCTTCTGTCTTTGAGGTCTTCTTTTATCGCTTCTCTGCACCATTTAGCAAGCTTGGACGTTAGCATTTGGTCTCCTGAGGCTCGTGCCTTGCCACGTTGGCGAATGAGCTCAAGAGTTTCTGAAGACAGGCATCCTTTTGTGTCTTTTGTGTCTCTCTCAGCATTCTTTGCACAATCATGGAGGTGCTGAACCAGTCGGTTGTATTCTTCATCAATGTCGCCACCGATGGTATCTACCCATGTTGCTGCAATGGTGCCGAAGGGTTCCCAGTTGGTGGTCGTTCTGGGAGTTCTCTTCTTAAACTTTGCAGCCTTTTCTCCCCATTGCAGGAAGTAGAATTTTGCACAAAGGAGACGGTGTTCCGATTCTGTTCGGAATTTGGCGACGACAGCAACATCAGTTAGACAAAACCATCGATTGAAGATGGTGTGGTCAATTTCATTGTGAAACTGTCGCCAAGGAGATTCCCTTGTCCAACATTTCGCTTCAGCCTTCTGGAACTGTGAGTTCCCATGAATGGTCTTGGTGGACATGATGAACTCAGATAGTCTCTCACCCTGTTCGTTTCATTCTACCCCATGGGTCCCTATGTGGAGTTCTTCAGTTGATCTTTTCAGTCCTATCTTGGCATTAAAATCACCAACTATGATCTTGTAGAAGGTGTGGTCTTTTTTACAGAACTCCTCCAAATCCATGTAGAATTTCTCAATTCCATCTTCTTTGTATGTTTGTTGGTGCGTAGACAATGAAGATAGAAATTGCTGGCAGTGGGGCACATCTCTTCAAGTGTAATCATCCTATCCAGTTTGTTAGGCATTCAAATGAATCAATGTTGACAGCCATGTTCGTGTTGACAAGGACACCAATGCCACTGACGCCTCTTCTGTCGCATGTTCCAAGGAACAATTCTTCTCCAGTGTCAAATACAGCATGATGCAACTGACGCCTCCTCGTCTCAGTCAGACCAACGATGTCGTATTTGATCTTTTTGCACTTGCAGCATCAGATCCTCAATATATGCTACTGATGCCAGTGTACGTGCATTGAAAGTACAAATAGTCATTTTAGTCCTTCGTTTTGGCAGCCTAGGATGGCCAGTGAAATTTTATCAGGCACTGCTTGTTCGCCTTTCTTACTGCTGCCGTATTAAGGGCTCTTTCGGGTCAGGAAAATAAACATTTCTATTACTTGTTTTGGCATATTGAACACGCATCGGACAGCTTGCCAGGCTCTGCCGTGTGGGCACTATATTGTCATTACTTTGTGGGACTCTCTCAGAGGGGTGGGTAGAATATTCACGGTAATTTGGAGGTAAATCACACTGCCACACAGCGGCCGCACACAACAGGGAACGCTGGTTTCTGCTCTGCCAGGTGTATCTGTGTCTTGACAGATACAAATTCCCAACACTTCCCATTAAGTGTTTACTAAAATGTAAGAAGCTAGAGGGTGAAGAGATACACAATGCATAAGGTGCTTTGATAGATCTGGGTCCAATCCCCAACTTCCCATATCAATCCCTGGCACTTCCAGGAGTGACACCTGAGCACAGATCTAGAAGGAATCCCTTAATGCAGCTCACTGTGGGCAAAATAAATAAATAAGGGGTTAGGGTGCTTGCCTTAAACCTGGCTGACCCAGGTTCGATTCCCTGCATTCCATATGGTACCCCAAGCACCACCAGTAGTATTCCTGAGCTCAGAGGCAGAAATAACACCTGAATATCACCAGATTTAAAAAAGAGTTAGATGCTATGAGAAAGCAACATTGGGCATAGAGAATATGGTAATTCTCTGTATTAATTTTTTAGAATAATTTTATTAACCTAAATTTATTCACTGTGCATAATTTAGTCATTGAAATAGATAGAAAAAACAATTTACATACTCAGGATCAGTTGAGGTAATAGAATACAATAACATTATAGAGAATCAAAATGCAAACAGAATGATCATAGTCTCTGGACAACTTTACACAATTGAAATTACAAAGATCAAACTCAACAATAGAATTTTTCTATAATAATTTTAAAAGTTTCTGTGGATATAATATCCCATGACACAAACTTTATAATTATTTTTGGTAAGTAAATGGTGTTTGTGTATATAGAATATTAGTTATATAAATTTTCTTTATCTACATAAACACCACCATATATGTAATTTTCTTTGGTATTAAAAAACTATCTGACTAGCTGATATTTCATGCTATATCAATGTTGATGTCTTAACACTCCATAATGCATAGTAAACTTAAAGTAAGTTGGGATCATGAAGGCAAAATCAGAAAACAAATTGAGAATCAAAGTTGGTTGTTTATACTGTGTACTCTGGAGAGAGGTCATTATAACATTGGGAGTCAGACACTGATGAATAAGACTAAGTAATAAGACTGAGGGAAGGTGGTGCACTCAAACTGGCTATAAAACAAATGCACATCAGACTTATATTTAATTTAGTAAACATAAATTTCTGAATAAACAGATTCATAAACCAGTTTGTAAAAACAGAAAGATTGAGAGAGAGAGAGATCAAGAGATCAAAGTCAAAGACAGAGGCAAAGAGAATAGAAAGCAATTATAAAATAACTATCTCAGATCAAATTTAAAAAATACTGCAGTATGGGAGGAAGTAGTTAATTTTGGGGGTATGTTAATTGAGGGAGGAAATGGGGGATGGCTTTGTAACCATTGGTCCCAAAGCCTAGGAAGAAAGATATCTAGGAGTGGTGGTGGAGTTAGGGGGTGGGAGACGAGACTGATGAGAAGCAACAGAGAGCAAGGGTCTAGGTACTTTGGTGGTGTTAAAAAATCACAGGGCTGAATCTTCAAACCACTGAGTCAACAACACTGAAATCATGAGACCCAAAGTTTAATAACCAAACTTACAAAGGTTCCTGTCAAGATGGCAGGCTACAAAAGACAACCCAAGAACAACACTGGTGAAAGGAATTTGATACTGGTGGCAGGGTTAATGATGACACACTGTATTCCTAAAACTGAACTATAGATAACTTTGTAACTCATGACTTAAATAAAACAAAATTTAGAGAGAGAAAAAGGTAGGAGAAAGTGATCTGTGGAAAATGAAGCAACAATAAATAACGATCATGTCATGACAGTAAAGAAAATAAATTGTGTGATACATGGCTGAATAAGTATTGAGCAGTGCACTATAGGAAAACATTATGGGATGAGGAACATGGAGAGTTGAGCACTATAAAGTGGACATAGCACAGACTATCGTTGCTAGATGATGAAAGGTAATAAATGACAATCAGGAAGGGGAGAAAAGTATCTGACTGTGATCAAGATAAATCTCAGTGCAGATGGAACACACCTACATTAAAAATATGTCCATAAAAACAGAAATCATGTTAATGTGTCACATGAGCACTGTTTGTATTTGTATGAGTGTAGGTAAAGTTATTAACCTAGAAAAATTTATGATGTAGATATTTATAACTCATTTATAGTTTAGGATTACAAATCCTGTGATTTTTGTTTTACTGTGAATATTGATTTGAAATTAAAATGATAATTACCCTTTATATTAAAAAATGTCAAATAAATGAGTTGTTACAGTTTCTAGAATCTTAATATAATTCTTCAGTCTTAATTGTATGTGAGTTGTCAATAATTAAGACTAATATGTCATTTAATTTTAAGTAAGCTTAAAGTCACTATTCTTTGTCCTGTTCTCTTTGCAGGGGTGGGAGGATAGGCAAGTAGTCATATTCAACAAAAACAATATATAAAATGCAGTAGCAGATCTTTCCTGGGATTGCTTTAAAATGAGTTAAAACTCCTCTCAGTCAAGATCAGCTTAGCACCAGAACAATGTTTGGTCTGTTCTTCCTGACAAGAAGAACCAGCCAATGTATTTTATTTTCCACTGTAGTATTATTTTGATTTTTCTGTCTTAATGTAGCTCTCATCAAGAGTGTTAGCGAAGATTCTAGAATACTTGATTCAGAAATTCTGAGATTACATAAGATAATGCTAGGTTTCATATACTACACACATAGCTGATGACATTAATCATGCAATTATATCATAATTGCCAAAATTTTAGCTTTAGTTCTCTATTTCAGATAGTTGACAACAAATCATAGTGTAAAAAATATAAGAACAAATGTAAAACCGTAGTTTTGTGGTATTGAGCTTAATATACACAATGTGGAGAAACCTATGTTGATTAATATAACACCTTCTGTTACATTATAATCATCTGTTTAACTTAAGCATTATAATGACTTGAGGAAGTTACTATAAACTATGAGATAATTTTGGTCTAGGTAAGATTTCATTTAGCCAAATGTCATATCTGACTACCAGAAACAACTATGATTACTATGCATATTGAAAATAACATTTATGCATATTATTATATATTATCACCGTATCACTGTCTTCCCCATACTTCATCGATTTGCTCAAGCGGGCACCAGTAACATCTCCATATGTCCTGTCACAAGCAAGGGTAGCCCAAGGGCATCTGCTTCCTACAGGGGAAAAGAAAGAGCCTCAAACCATTCTCAGGACACGGAATTGAAGTCCATAACTGTTACTAGTTTTTGGCATAACAAATAAAACACGGGTAGCTTGCCAGGCTCTGATTTTGAGTGAATATCCCTTATTAATCTTTATCTACTTTGGTTATATTCTTGCATATATGGTAATACATAATTCATGAATAGTTGCATGTATTTATTAAGATATAGATATAAGATATAGAGATGCATACAGATGCATTAAATTAGTTCCACTATTCTGAAAAAATTTAATGTGCATATAAGCAAGTAGTGATTTCATTTTCATAGTATAGGTCTCTCTAAAAACATATTTAATAGATGTAAATTAATTTTAGTATATAAAGTAATATTATAATCTGAAATTTATGTCACCTAGTATATTAGTAATATATTATATGACACAATAATAGATGATTCCTGTTCAAGAACATTGCTTGGCAATGCACATGGAAAAATATATGGTCTAGAGTCAAACTGAGATCCTTCATGTGAAAGACAATTGTCATAATCCCTGTACTATCTCGCAGATCGTACATTCACAATTTTTTAATTATCCAATTTAACATTATCTTTAACTACCTATCAATACACAATATCATAAAAGCAATTTTTTATGCTATGGGCATTGTAGTGGAAATTTGTTTACATTTTGTAGTATCATAGATAGGCAATAATGTCTCTCTGATTCTATGCTTTAAATGAGAACATTATCTTAATTTTAGAAACAAATGGAATATAAAGGCTAGCTAAGTAATCTTATTTTAATGATCTCAATTTAAAGGAAAAAGCTATCATCTTCTTAATGCTAGTAAGATTTTTTATCATTTAGTTTCTCAGTATTTTCACTACTTTTTACCCTATTCTTTTGTAATGTGACTCAGATTAATAAAAGTGGCCTAGATCACACAATAATAAGGAAAATGAAATATAATAAGGGAAATGAAAATTAAAATAAAATGAAAATTCAAAGTAAATTACCAAATTAATGGTAAGAAATAAAAAAAAGCAATATCTCTTAGGAAGAAAAGCAGTTTCTCCTTTGCCAACTGAATCACAAAAGAAATTATCTAAATTATGTACATATTTTGAGCAGAGGCTAACTCTATCTATATCAATGCAAAGTTTTATGCCAGGTGTCAGCATGTGAAATACCACCTTTAGAAATATGTTTACAAATTTACAAATTTGTATTTCAAGAAAATTGCAATTCTACAACTATACTATATTTTCACTAGTTTTTACCCTATTCTTTTATAATGTGACTCAGATCAATAAAAGTGGCCTAGATCACATAATAATAAGGAAAATGAAATATAATAAGGGAAATGAAAATTAAAATAAAATGAAAATTCAAAGTAAGAAGGAAGAATGTACTAAGTTAGATTGTTTTGTTGCCTATGACAAAATAAAAATAGGTATTACTTATGAGAAAGGTAAAATGAATTGTAAGGCCACAGAGGTAGTTCAACAAAAAACAAGATAAAATCACTAAAACTTGGAAAGAACACAAATAAAAAAATTATATCAACACTATTTTAAATTATATTTGTCATGGATTTGCTGTATTATTTTCTCTGAAAACACATCATTGTTTCACAGCGAGTAAACTTGACAGTACGAAATATCCATATTTAAATAAAATTTAATATATGCTTTAATCTATAACTCATGAATATAAAATACAAAGAAAACAATTTTTTTTAATTTTTATTTTTACAATTACAAAGATATACAATAAAAGTTCATTTGGGTTTGGTCAACAGTGTAGCACCCATCCCGCACCAGTCCCATCCACCACCAACGCCGGTCCCCCTCCCCCAGCCCTCCCATGGCGGTTCTTTTCTTCATTTCTTATCTTTCCTTTCCTCCAGATAGTTACGATACAAAAGGGTGTGTGTATCTTCCTATTTATGCTAGTTCTATTGCGGTCCTAAGTGACAGTCCATTTCTGTTACTTTCGTTTGTTATTCACGAGGACTATATGTTTCTGACCTGGTATTGGTATATAAAGTACTATATATTTATTGCAGATAAAGTATCGTACGTCCTGCTAATTCAGAAAACAATTTTTAAACAGTACAATTTTTCTTTTCTTCCAGAGACAACCAATGTTAGCAATATCCACTTTATGGGGACTGAAAATAGTGTAATTGTTAAGTCACATGCCTAGCATACACAAGACAAGGTTTTCATCCTTGTGAGCATTTAACCCCTAAAGGGTTTTCAGCTGAAGGTCTAGAGGACTCAAGTACCACAGGCATGGTCTGGGTATCTCCAGCATCACCAGGGCTGGGTAGCTTTGTTTCCTCCTCATCCTTGCATTGAGCCACTCTGGCCTGGCTTACTGAGAATTATCAGTAGGGAACCTGGCAAAAAAGAGAAATAAAACTAGCGAATAGACTGTAGCAAATGGTATAAGTCTGGGCTATAGATTGTAGAACTAAGAATACCAGGTAGAATATGGAGCTGGAGGGCTTGTGATGAAGTTCCCTGAGAAGTAACAAAAGGACACTGATGCAAGACTTAGACACTACGGAAGTGTGTGGAGGTAAGGTAACCGTATACATCAATGCCATAAGTGTTATCACTATTGTAGCCCTGTTAGTAACAGGGCTAATTATAGTAGATGAATGAATAAACAAAATTGAAAGTCATATTCAGTATTTTCTCTAGTTATATCTATATTTGCATGTTATGAGTCCAATATCCATGAAAACGAACTATGATTTTAATGATAGACTAGAAAACTTGTTATGATAAATTGCTATGAATACTATTTTTCTTCTTGTGTTTGTGGGCCACAACCAGTTGTGCTCAGGACTTACTCCCTGGCTCTGCACACAGAGATCACTCCTGATTAGATCAAGATACAAGATGAGACCCCATGAACCTACCCCAGATTGGCCCTGTGCCAGACAAGAGCATTAGCTGATGTAAGATTACCTTTAAATATTCTTTTAAATGAATATTTAAATTTTCATTCAATGTATGCTTAACTCTGAATAACTACTTGCCATTTTAATGGTATATATCTGTTTTAATTATCAACTATTTTTATTTGGTTCTTTCTAATCTTCAAATTATAAATAATTTTATCATCTATTTTTTTTCAACTTAAAGATGGAAAGTGCTATTACAATTTAAGAATTTTCAAGATTTCCTTCAGTTTCTTTCAAGCCAGAGTTAGATGGAAACTTTCATTATGGAATTTTCAAGATTACTCTCAGGATCAATGACTCAATAGAAGAACACCCAGAAATCAGGAAAGCTGCTCTATTGATGTTTATAATTTATCACAGGCAAAGCATATCTAAAGCAAAGGTGGAAAACTGGTTTAAGAGAAATTAAACACAAGCTTGACTTCTGGAGTTTATGGACAGCATTTGCTTCTTTTTGAAATGATTAATAGATTAAGGCCCTGAGGCTCATGTGAACTTTAGTTTCCAGGAATTTTTGTTGGGTTATTTATGAAAGCTTGGAACACTCACTCTTCTGACTTAACATTAGTCTTTTTCCAGTCCTTTTTAGAGGTCATACCAATACAGCACGGTCCAAGGCCTCACTCATAAATCTGTTATTAGCATAAACTATCTGTTATGTCCCAACAAAGCAGGTTAATCACATATGCTTATCAGACATGCTATTCCCAAGACATCACAATTATCTCTCAGGAACTGACGAGGTACAGTTCTTTATACGTTAGAATGCAGTGCTTTGTATATTACAGTCTTGACTAAATTAAGTCTTAACAAGTACCCCAATTGCTTCTTGAGCCATACTTTTGGAAAACTTGTATATAGACCATTTTTAAAATACCATTAAAACTCTTATTTAGAGTCCATTAATATCTTTCACAATCAAGTATTATGTGAAAACTGCCAATATCAGCCAGCAAATTAAGACTGAAAGTGGAAAAACACAAAATTTAAATGACTTGATTTCTCAAAAGTTATAGTTGGAAGGGAAATGAATCTAAAATTTATGGTCATAAATCTATGGTTTTTTCTGCCTGTCTAAAGGTTTCTGTATTAATGTGGATGGAACATTTTTATCCACAACAACAGCCCTCCAGCTGGCCTGGATCTGCAGTTTTGATCTACCAACCCCGAACTGTGCCAGACGCACAGCCAAGGCAGCTGCTAGCATTGGCAGCTGCAAGTGCAAAGCTTTTGTAAAGTCTGGTTTGCAACAGTAACCTTGATTTGCTAGTACCACCTGGTTTCCTTTAAACTCTGAAAAAATACCAGTGACCCCTTCAGGTCACTCTAGATTCTTCCTTAGGTGGATGTTGGGGGGGAGCGAGCTGACATGCTCCAGCAGGTTCAGGTGTTTCTCCTGGTATGTGTTCAGGAATTACTTCATAGGGGCTAGGAACCATAAAACCTGTCACGGAGGGCACACAGGTCAGACATGCACAAGACACTTGTCCTTCCTACCCATAGTACTAATCCATCAGGCTCACCACCCCACCCCACCCTGCACTCATTCAGGTCACTCTAATAGCAACATCAGATCTGTGGTGCTCTTCATAATGGCTCCCAGACCTGACAGGTCTTTATTTTTTCTGCCCTGATAATGTAGTTAGAGGACAGAAAAGACCTCCATGACAATGGAATTCCTAAGGATAGTAAAACCACCTAACCCTAAGGCCATCATAATTTAAGCACAGGAACCTGATAAGATCTTCCCTAGAGCCATGAAACCCTGAGAAGTATGGACACCCCTCTGGGAGAAATAAAGGACAGGAAAGGAATTCCAAAGAAAACCACTGATCACTCCTAACTCTACCCCCTTGACAGCACCTTAGCATGAAATATTACATAGATAGGCCCCAGCGTGAGAACAACCTTTGTAAAAGTCACTTGCAGAAAGCAAGTGCGCGTCTGTGCCACCGAGCCCTTGAGCCCAGGACGTGCTGCTCCTGACCACAGGTGTCACTCGCATCTCCCATCTTGAGACCTGTACTTTCTCTCTCTCTCCCTCTCTCTCTCTTTTCTTGCTCTCTCTCTCCCTCTTTTCTCACTTTCTTTCTTCCCCTTCTTCAAAACCTTCAAATAAAATATCTTTTTCTTCACTGCTTGTCTTCTTAAGAAATTCTTCAGAGAGGAAAGCCAGGAACCTGCATCGCCTGGGAAAGACCTCGTCTGCTCAGGGGTTCTCTGGGCGGCAGTGTCAGGTAGGGAGAAAGTGACCCTCTCTTACCTC
Source organism: Cryptotis parvus (assembly GCA_021461705.1). NCBI lineage: Eukaryota > Metazoa > Chordata > Mammalia > Eulipotyphla > Soricidae > Cryptotis > Cryptotis parvus. The sequence continues at coordinate 6,075 of JAJIBD010026027.1, read as the reverse complement.
CCCGTCTCTCATAAGTCACCTGTGGGGGCCCAAAGACATCAATTTGGCTTGTGTGAAAACCACACTAAAGAGAAAAAAGATGAAAATGAGTTCTGTCTGTTCCCCATTTGTGCAACAGCCAGAGTGCTCTGCCTAAGAGGCTCTTATTGTCTGAACAGGAGAATGCTCATTGTTTCTCATTCTCTGGAAAGTAACATTTGGGCCAGTGATGGCCTTCATTCATATAAATCACCTAATATTTTCCTTTCAGCTTTCCTGATGACAATTAACCTCTGGTGGTTGCAGAGATAGTAGAGAAGCTAAGGGAGTTTGCCTTGCACATATCCAACCATGATTCAACCCTGGTACATGTATAGATCCCCAAACACTTCCAGGAGTGATTCCTAAGCACCAGGTCTGGGGGAAAAACCTGCATATCTCCCATTCTGATCTATCACTGTATCACTGTCTTCCCGTTCATCATCGATTTGCTAGAGCTGAAACAAGTAACATCTACATATGCCCTGTCTCATGCAAGTAGAGCCCAAAGACACCTGCTTGCTCCTGGAAGATAAAGAGCCTCAAACCATTCCATCAGATCATGGGAATGAGGTCTATAATTGTTACTGGTATTTGGCATATTAAATATGACACGGGTAGCTTGCCAGGCTCTGCTGTGTGAGTAGCATACTCTTGTAGTCACTCTAAATCCAGCATTTATTGATGAACAGCACAGCCACAAGCAGCCGCCCGAGCCGGGCTGTGATAGGCTGGTTTGCCTGTTGAGTTCTGATGAGAGGGAAGCCCGGATGTGGAAAGTGGAGGCCCTCATGGAGTGGGGGGGTCACCTGGCTTGTTGCAAGGCTCTGCTGGGGTGGCGGGCCAGGGGTTAGAACCCACCATCCCTCCCGGGCACCTAGTAAGTGGCTGGACACAGGGAGAGCCAGTAGCAGCTTTGCCCCATGTCTGTGATCTAAAAGGCTAAAAAAAAAGATAGAACTAGAATTAAAATAAAACTCTATCTCTTGCCAAAGGTGGAATCTACCACAAATGTGTGGGAGTCAAAGGTTAGGTAAGAAGGGAACAGTGTGATAAT